>QRFB01010459.1:9501-29298 GCA_008931105.1 Oenanthe javanica
CCCCCACATATTTAAAATATATGTAAGTACACTAAATTCTCTGAACCGAATATATTTAAAATATTAATACCTTGTATAAAATTCCTTGTTTATGTTCACTTTTGTTCCCTTCATGTGCATGATTTGATAATAGATATATTGGTGTCTTTGGTTGGGTGAATGAAACTGACAAAGAATGGAATGAAATTTGTATTATATTACTTATAAATGTTTATGATTTTCATTATTTCCTGCATTGCATTCCTAAAAATCTAAACTAGAGGTCAAGTCCATCAATTTGAGAAGAAATGCTCCGTTCTCCATTATACTCATCTTCTTCCCAAATCTCATCAAAGAAAATTTATACTCCTAGTTTTTCCACACTTCCATCATACCTCTATTCTTTCTATTTTAATTTTGTTCACAATTGTCCATTCCATTCTCCCCTATAACAGGGAGCATATATCTCTAATCTACACTTCAAAGGCAAAACCCGCATATGTCTCTAATCTATACAACAAATTTCAAAACCCAATCTTTTAAGAGTCGGTTTGGCATTCTTGTCCCCAAACCATTAGTACGAGTTGACAAGCGTTCAATCGATTAATGATAGAAATTCTAATTTAGAGGTAGATTTTATTCAAATTAAGTCGAAGGTTAACATTAATTTAATCCAAAAAATATATATCAAAATTTCCGCACAAGTTGTATAAGTATTTTTGCACAAAACTACACATTGTAGCTTTTGTGAAATCAATTTTTGCAGATTTTCCATCTTTAAAGCAAAGCACTTGTGGTGTTACCAATACTATGATTTTCTCGGACTCTTAAACTCCAAGGACCCGCCTTTGCATTAATATCAAAACCAACTAAACAACTTCATTTACACTCACTTTAGCCCCGCCTTTCAAGTTACAAACTTTATATAACATGCAGCTTATGATCACATAACATAACAAATTAAAAATACCTCAATTTGCATATAATCAAAAGTATCAAGTTCACACACATTATAAAAAAGATGCCATCTTTCTTTGACCCAGAAGCCCTAAATTTCAAGATACTTAAAATTTCGAATAAAAATTTGACAATTTAACAAAATTAAGATATAGATACAGATACAACAAAGGGAAAGAAAGAACTTACTATGTTGTGTGTGATAAATAGCAGAGCTTTTGCTTATAACAAGACCCACCAGTTGAGTGCCGAGCAAGAATGCAAGCGGAGTGTATATCTGTGTGTGTATGTATGTATATATGTATGTATGTATGTATCACAAATGACCCACCGGAAATATTGAGGGAGAGAGGTGGGAGGGTGAGTGATGAAATAAGGCTTTAAGTATGACTTTATTACCAAAAATGTCCTACATGGCTACATAGATTGTTTGACAAGCTGTTTTGCTGATGTTTCCTTTTACAAATTCACCTTCTAATCAAGTTTAAATTACAATCTTATAATTATATTTTGATCTTATTTTTGGATAAAAGAATATGAGCATTTTTTGCGTTATTATCCTTTACTCCTAATCTGATTTGATTCTTAATATTTTTGACACAAAATGTTAAGAATCAAATGAGATCAGACGAGACGGAGAGAGTATATATTAATTTTATTTATACTATAATTTATTTTTGAATAAGTAAAATTAATATTATAAGAATTCAAATTTATAATTTAGTGTATATTGAATTTAACACCCTACCATAATTTATTTAAAAATATTTGTATATTTATTTTTATAAAAATTTCATATATATTGAAAGAAAAAAGATTGTTGTTCCTTGTAAGTCTTACACTTTTACTAATGTTGATCCGTACTCTATAATATATTATTATAATTGAAATATTAAAAATTTTAGTCGGTCAATCGGTACTGGGCCACGGACCTAAAAATATATATATATATTAAATATAATTTTACTTATTATAATATAGACTCCAATTATATACATATCTATATTAACTAAAATTTCTTTTTTAGACTCATTATATATTTATTATAATACGAGTACAAATTATAACATATTTATATTAAACAGAATAAATTTATATAAAATAAGAGAATATATAATATTAACATAAATTCTTAATATTATAAAATTTTATATTAAATATTAATAAAAATATAAATAAATAATTAATTTATTTAAATATTAGTTATCTCGTGTTTCACACGGTTATAAACATCTATAAAATAAATGTGGAGTGCTAAAAATATAAACATAAAACAATCAACTATCCAAAGCTAATGAATGTGAGGTTTTTAAAAAGTCACAAAGTCTCTACTCAGTACGTAGGACCTATGAAACCAATAGATCAGGTATCAAACAACATCTTCAATGGGGGTGCCAAAAACAGTGTTAAAATATCACATGGCATGGCGTGCCATAACACTTTTATTGACATTCCATTAGAGTGAGAGGGGTGCAACCAAAGTTGACAACTTTTGACACCTTTTGACCCGCTTCCAAAATGGTAAAAATGTGTTATATCACATTAAAGTTATAAACATTCATACCTAGTATTAATTATACATGTATAAAAAATTGACAACTTTGAGTGCTAACCATTGGAGTAAATTTTTTTAAAAAGAGTGTCAAAATATTATTGAAGAAAGAGAAAATAATTTATTAATTTTTTTGATGATTTGTCAATGTTGACAACTTTAATTAGCACCCCTCATTGGAGATGCTCTAAGTTATAAGTTACAAGTAACTTATAAGTTAGAATTTAATTATAAGATAAGCCAAATAGTTCCTAAAAATAACTTGCAAAAGTCAGGTATAATGTTCGCAAATATCTGTACTGATAAACAAAGAAGGATTAAAGACTTGCTGCTGGTTCAGAATCATTTGAGTAGTAATATATATCCGGGTCTGTCTTCACTAGTGGGGATAATGGGATATTACACTATACTCGCAAGTTAGAATTAGAAATTTTCTTTCCAAGCTGTGCTCCCGAGTTTTTTGGGTAGAGAAGAGAAAAGATTGAGAGAGAAAATTTTAAAATAATTCTCCTTAAAACCTTCTTTCCAAAAATGGGATGATTGAAAAAGAAGCTCTCACATATTTTTTTAAAAGTTCCCCCCATATCTTTTTTTTAAAATTTTCTCTCATCTTTTAAAAAAAAAACATGGGAGCATGTTAAAGATTTTTTTTGTTTCTCTTCTCTCCCCTTCTCTTCTCTTCCATTCTTTTCTTCAACAAAAAACTTGAGAGTTGTTAAAAAAGACGGTGTTCGAGTTTTGTCAAGGAAAGAGTGTGGAATCGTATTCAAGGATGGAGTTCAAAACTTCGTCTCGAGCGGGCAAAACTGTTCTAATTAAAAACGTGGCACGTGTTATTCCCTCGTATTGTATGTCTTGTTTTCTATTACTTAAGACAACGAAAGATGAACAAGTATTGGTGGAGTTCGAATTCAATTAGTAGTAGGGGAATACATTGGTTGGCATGGGAGAACATGAGTATGACCAAGAGTAAAAGGGGCTGGATTTTCGAAGTTTATACGGCTTTAATCTATCTCTTTTGGGCAAACACAGTTGGAATTTTATAAATAAGTCGAGCTCATTGGTGACAAGAGTGTTCAAGGCAAGATACTACCCTCATAGTAACTTTCTTCAAAGCTCATGTGTGGGAGGAGCAAGTTCTGTATGATCGGGTATTTAGAGAGCAAAGGAGGTTCTGAAGAAGGGTTTCTAGGGGATGGTAGGGACATTGAAGCATACAGTGATCAATGGCTGAAGAATAAACCAGATTTTAGAGTGGATTTAGATTATGTAAATGTGCACAATAATGCAAAGCTAGGTGTGTAACTTCTTTAAACTGAATGTAAAGGAGTTTGGATGCTGAGAAAATTAGAACTATGTTTAATGAAGACGATGCTCGAGAATTTTTGGCACGTGTATCCCTCAAAATCATAGAAGGGACATAGTGGCTTGGGTGAATACGAAGGATGATGTGTACTCTGCCAAGTCAGGGTATCAATTTTGGTAGAGCAGATGAATACATGAGGTAATGTTTCTCAGTCGAGGGGGTGGGGTCGAATTTGGAGATTGGGTGCGCCTCACAAGTTTAAAGTATTTTTGTGGAGGATTTGTAGGAACAATCTTCCAGTTAGAAATCTCTTACAGAGTAGAGGAGTGGAGGAGTGCAGAGACCCATTATTTGTCCAATATGCGACACAGACGTTGAACGCATGCTTCACTTATTTTTTGACCGTAGCTTTGGAGGTATAAAAATCTTTCCTTTGACATGAGACAGGTGGAATCAACCTCGGAATGGTTGCCGGAGAAACTGAGTTCTGAGTCTCATGAAGGAGCTATAAGAATTGCATCTGTCATGTGGGGGATCTGGTTTGTTCGTAATAAGGTGTGGAAGAACCAGACTTTGACACCAGCTGTAGCGATGGATTGGAGCTCAAATCAGATAGTAGAGTGGAAAGATGCTTAGCAGAAAAGTAAGAAAAGTAAGAAGGGACACGGGAAGCTCTACAATGTAATCAGAGGGAGATTAAATGGTTTCCTCCGGTTACTGGTTGCGGACGCCTCTGTTTATGGCACTGCTCCATCTTTTTTCGATTGGCATAGTGGTTACTGGTTGCGGACGCCTCTGTTTATGGCACTACTCCATCTTTTTTCGATTGGCATAATGGTTCGTGATGAGAAGGGTCGATTTATCACTGGTAAGTGCATGACAGTTGAAGGTACTGTGTCTGTTCTTGAAGTAAAGGCATTTGGAATATGTGAAGCATTATCGTGGATCGTTCAAGAGTTTCCTTAGCCGGTTATTGTGGAGAGTGACACTCTCCAAGCTGTGAATAGGAAGGCTCATTATCAACTAGAGGTGGGGATATCCAGGATGATAGTAATACTCTTCTTAGTAGTAGAAACAATGTTTCGTTAATTTTTGTTAAAAGGCGAGTGAGTGGGCACAGCTCATGGCTCGTGTACCTTGTTCGTTAAATAATTGCTACAATTTATTCATGTCTCCTCCGTTTGTTTTGTTGAAGACCCTCATATTTGATTTACTATTATTTATTGAAAGGCTCGTTTTATTTAAAAAAAATCAAACACATTTAATATATTCAACTCTTAGAACTTGGAAGGTCTATAAGAGCATCTCTAAGACTAAAAATTCATTAATTATATTGTTTAGGTGGCATCTAAGTATGTTTAGAAAATAAGTAATCTTAACAAAAAATATAGATAATCATATTTGGTTAGTTATATTTTTTGAACCAATAAATTCTTTAGGTATAATTTTACATGATTGTAATTATAAATAATCTCATTTGAATACATATCCTTCCCCGAAATATTATATAATCATTATATCTATTCGTTTTAATTACCCATTTTACATATTACCATCGGAGAGATAGAACATGTAATACATGGTATTTCAATGATATTAATTATAATGATTAGTTATATTTGAAAAATAATATATTATTATTATTATTTTTAAATTACAATGACCATATTCCAATATTATATATATATATATATATATATATATATATATATATATATATATATATCAGAAAAAGAGTATCTAAATATCACAATAAAAAAGTTATTTATTAATACAATTTAAAATAATATAAATAATATGATTTTAATCTTTTAAAACAACATTTAAAATTATATTTAGGAATCTTGTAAAAAAATTATATTTAGGAATCTTGTCAAAAAAAATATATTTAGGAATCTTTTATTTTTTTAATGAATAAATTGGTCTGTTAATATCAAAGAATTGGAAAGGTGGTGACTTGATTAAATATTATTTAAAAAAGAACTAAAACTTACTTATTTAGTTGTTTTTATTTATCACTATTACAACCCTCCGACTTATTAGCGACCTAGTTCAAACTTTGTAATGAAATACTTAAAACATGATTCTTTTTTCATATGAACTCCATCTTTACGAGTCTTTTATTAATGATATTTACTTATCAAAATAAAAAATATTACTGTATTATGATTATTGAAATCGAAAAAATTATTCATTTAAAAAAGTTGTATTATTTACTTATCAAAATAAAAAATATATATTATTATGATTATTGAGATCGGAAAAAAGTATTTATTTAAAAAATTGTAGGCATAAGTTCTTAACAAAATCACATGAGGCAGTGGAGCAATCAGTGTTGATTTAGAGTTAATTATACAGAATAAAGGTTAAGGTTTTAAGATGAACATTGAACAGTGACATTTCAAAGATTTAAAAAAAAGATCAAAACAGGTAGATATACCAGCGATGCATGACCATTTCATCGATCCACTCACTGCTCATATATCCTCACAAGGCTCACATAACATATTTACACAAGCAAATTCACCCTTTTTTCACCTCTTTACCTTCTCCTTGGTCAAACCCTAATGTTTGACAATGTTCAAGAATCAAATATTGACAATATATAAACTTAGGAAAAAAAAAACAGATTAATGACAATAATATAAAAAAGAAAAAGGTTAAAAACTTATAATGTTTGCATGAAATCAAGATAAATGTTCATTTGTAAGAGGGTAGATAAAGGTAAACACCTTAATCACCTAATCAATGACCATCCAGAGAGATTATGTAAACTTTCTGGACAAAAAAATCTCCAACACCAAGCATGAACATACTTACAGGCCAATCCATAAAATATAAAAAGTCTAGTTGGCTAGATATATCTCGCAAAAACATATACTTCCAGTCTTTCAGACTTGGAGTGCCAGGACAGTTTCTACACATAAAGGCTATCCCTATTCCCTGCTAGTCTATTTAAAAACCATCAGCCATGCATGTGATTCCCGGTCATAGATATTCAAAAATATTTAATGTAAGAAAGAAGAAGAGAAACCATTCATCAACTTGCAACGTCAATCTTTACAAAACCATTGAAAAGGAAATGCTGCTGGATCAAGCTCCAGATAACCTCTAAGGCTGCTACCTTGCTCCTCAGTCAGCCGATATGCGGGAATCTGATGGGAGAATCTAAGCAACTCATTTGTAGGTACTGTGAATGTTACAGGAAATTGCCCCTTGACTTGCACCCTGAAGACGGACCTGAAACCATCGACTTCCTCTAGAGACAAAACAGATATACCAGATTGATTTTCCTCAACGACTTCTACTATGTCATAATCACAGTTTTCCAAGTCAGAACATTTTAACCCAGCATTCCAACCCTTATATAATGCCCAAATCTCACCTTTCCTAGGAAGGATGACATATTCTTCTTTCTTACCTTTGACTTCTAGTCTTATTCTTACCTGATGAGAAAAGGGAGCAGTGCTGGTGTATTCACTCGGTTTCCCCTTTTTAAGCTTAAATCTCCCACAAGATATGGGTATTTTTTTGTCAATCCACTGAATCATGCCGTTAGATTTTGAAGAAACAACCAGCCACACCACATGCAATTTATACACTGGCAGCATTTCAATTTTCTGTATCCAACCATAGTACTTTGGCATGCCATCCTCATCACAGTACAAAGCCCAGACCTGACCAAGGTCAAATTTTTCTATGGATTTGTTGGCATCGAAATCATAAAATTCAGGATCAGGAATTTCGTAAGCACCCTCCGAAAAATCTGGTGCAACAACAGCATCTTCAGTAGGATTTACAAATATATTGGAACTGGCATCAGACTGAATCTTCTGGTCCTCTTCATCAGTAGATAAATCCACATATGAATCAGCACGTTTTTCCTGCTCTGCTTGGTTTTTTGATACGTCCACATGTATATGTGGAATTGGTTCCTTCGTATTGGTTGCGAATGTAGAACAAGGACCAACTGAATGCATCTTTCTACTCCTCATTTCCTCAATAGTAGGAGGATTAATCTCCTGAAGATTGGGGGGAAGACATACAGGGTCAAGTTCAAAAGATCCTTTTAGGGTATCTATTATTTCTTCCCCGGTCAATTGAAACGACGGTATCCTGTGAGAAAATCTAAGCATTTCCTTTGGTTCTACTTGAAATATGTCCACTCCTCCCTGTTCCTTTCGACAAAATACACAAACATAACCCTTTACCTTACCCAGGTATGCAACAGTAATAGCAGTTCCATCAGCATAGTCAGACAAGACTTCAACAAACTCATATTCATATATCCTGTGATTCTCTGGATCCGAAGACCAATTAATATCCCAGCTCTTAAAGAGGGCCCATGTCTCACCCTTTCTTGGATATATCTTGTAAGTATTCCTTCTGCTGCCTTTCTCCCAGCAGCTAACCATATGGGAGAACATCAGATGATCTTCAGTGTTTTCAGAATTTCCAAGTCTGAATTTACCACATGAAACCGGTAAGTCCTCCTGAGCCCATTTGATTTCATCCGTATCATTTGAGTCTGGCTCCAGCCAGGTTATTCGAAGCCTAAACTTGGGATGAAGTACTCTCACGATCTGAGCATAAAATCTAGGCATTGCATCCAGGGTGTCATAAACAGCCCAGATCTGACCAGCTGCAAAATCTTCCTCCACCCTATTCTTGTCAAAGTCACTGAAATCTGGATCAGGATAATCAAAGGTTTCTTGTTCTGTTTTAGCATCTTCTGATGGTTTCTTTTTCATTATAGCCTCTTCCTCATTCTCTTCCATGTGATCATCAAGGCCAGTCGATCCATTCATACCAGGAGGCTCTTGTTTTAGTGATATATCTTCAACTGTTTCTCCAGAAGAATGGGGAGAATCCCTAAACTTGTTTGCTTCTGTGGGCTCCACAATGTCATTATAATCGTTTATATTACTAGTAAAAGAAACATTACTTTTTGATCTACTTGATCTTTGCAGGAACTGTTCATAATATAACCCACCACCCTTAATAGGTACCTCTTCTTCAAATTTTGTGCTGCCTTCACTATTGCAGCTTTTACTGAATTCGAAAAATTGCTTTGTTTTCTTCTCGTTCAACTTTCCACATGGTTGAGGTATTTCAGCTTTGCGCTTTTGATTAAAATTCATGGAAACATCCACAATTTTTTCATTGGGTTTACACCCCTGTGCCACCTCAGAAGACCATGTATTTCCCCCAACTTCCACTTTCATGGGGGAGAACTCAGCATTGCTTCGAGGACCCACTTCACCAGGAGCTTGATTATGCGCCCCTGCTTGTTTAAGAAATGCTGACTGGCTCGAAATATTTTGTTGTGCTGTTCCTTGACCATTGAATTCATAGGCAGTAAAGGCCTTTTCACAATGTTGACAACAAAGGTTTCGGTTGAGCACGTTTCTGTAATACTGGTACTTTATATAACAGAATGGACACTTAGTCCAGAAAGTTGGTTTGTTGTTATTGGATCCTGTTTGGGCAGTCTGTGGTGCCTGCTGGAATTGTTTATTTGTGTTCATAGAACTCTTTTCCTGACGGGGTCTCCGGACATTGGATGGCCTGCTTGCTTGCTTTGGAGCCCCATTTACTACAGCAGACTTATGTTTCATATCATGCACCTTCCTTTTCACAGGGTCCAGAAGCACTCTTTGTGCTTCACCAATTAACTTAAATGCATCTGCAGCTCCAGGAAACTTGTTTTTATCTGGATGAAGATAAAGAGCAAACTTTCTGAACTGCTTTTTTATTAATATATCATCGTCTTTTGGCTCAAGTTTAAGGATGCCATACCAATCCATTTCAGTTCCAAGGATCTTATTTTCAGCAGAGCAGTGCACGTCACAGACCATAATTAACTGGGAAATGTTTTCCAATCCAGGATAGAGGTTCTGGGCCTTAATTGCAATCTTACGGGCCCCCAAAAAGTCCTTATTTTCCATCTTCTTCTCTGCCAATACTTTGGCCCTGAAGGCCTCTTCTTTGTTGCACTCCATCACTGACAAGAAAGAAAAGATCTTAGATGCTAAAATGGTACCTCATGCTCAAGACCAAAATCAATAATGGATATTAAAATCAAACATGAGCGGAAAACCAGCTATATTCGATCTTGGTTTAAGAAGGACCCACAACACTATCACCTCAGCAAATTTAATCCAGTTAACACTTTTCAAACCTAAAAAAACTGAAAAAATATAACTCCCTTGCAATTAAATATTATTTTCATGAATATTGTGAATTATGAGTAAAATAATGCAAAGCACAGTGACAAGATCAATTTCCAGATATATCCAACATGAGAAATAAGGTGGAGAAAATATGGACATCTTAGCATTTGCTCTATTTCATATGAAAAGAGTAAAATAATGCAAAGCACAGTGACAAGATCAATTTCCAGATATATCCAACATGAGAAATAAGGTGGAGAAAATATGGACATCTTAGCATTTGCTCTATTTCATATGAAAAGAGTAAAATAATGCAAAGCACAGTGACAAGATCAATTTCCAGATATATCCAACATGAGAAATAAGGTGGAGAAAATATGGACATCTTAGCATTTGCTCTATTTCATATGAAAAGAGTAAAATAATGCAAAGCACAGTGACAAGATCAATTTCCAGATATATCCAACATGAGAAATAAGGTGGAGAAAATATGGCATCTTAGCATTTGCTCTATTTCATATGAATGCTCTGAGCCAAGATAAAGAAGCAAGTCACCACATATTATATAAAGAACAACAAAAAAAATAATTAATCAAGTAAAAGGAGACAGCTTTCATCATCTCCTCTCCTTTTTGCACCTTTATTTTTTTTTATTTTTTTGGGGGAGGGGGGTATAGACGTATAGTTATCAGGCCTGCCATGATATAGATTTTAGTTGGAAGATATAAGAAGAGAGGTGCATGCTTTTGTGTCTTGTTATATATATGGAGATGATAACTTGGTAATGTCTACTAACCTACCAGTAATTAACGCACATTGTTCATTTTGTCTCCACATTTTTCTTTTGTCTCCTGAGGGTCCAATTATAGTTGCCAGGTCTCACTATGGCCAGAGTTTTACTTTCCAGTTTCCAATAATTCATGTTAAAAGAAAGAGGGATTCATGTCTGCTCTTGTTTCCTACGTCGAGATGAATATTGGTTCTGACAACTAAACTATCAATAGCTATTATCATTAGTTTGCTATAATATAAAAAATATAACAATTTTACATTGCTAGAATATGAACCATCAGAATAAAAACTGCAAAGAAATCATAGTGTAGGTCATAAAGATTTCGAGTGTAAAAGAAAATTACCCTTGCAATTACACATTTGATTATAAATTTACAAATACACCCTTATATTTTTGTCTGTAAAATACTCCCTAACCTCAGGTAAGTAAGTTCTTGCGGTCAATCTCACTAACATTTTTCTCATCTAGAAAATGTTACACATTGCCCAAATATGTTATTAGTTACATTCTAACGTCTTTAACGCACATGTGGGTAATGCGTTAGACCTCCAAAAAAATTACAACACACCTTTTATTTGCATTTTTAAAATGGACCAATTTGTGAATTCTATCACATGCATCGTGTTAATCCCTTTCCCTCATCTTTTTGCTATTTTGGGTGATTTGTTGTCTCGAAAACACACAACAAAAGAAAGACAACCAAACTCATCATCAATATTTAATCTTCCCTGTATAATTATATGCTATTCTAAACAACCAAGTTTAAGATACACACCACAAACTCATTACTTTAAGCAAATAACAAATCAAATTAGCAAGAACCAACCCATCACACACCCTCCAAAAATCGAGAAAACAACTCGTAAAGTCATAAGTACACCAACATTATGCTCAAACATCTTAATATTTAAAAACTCACCCATCTCTTAAAAGTACTAAACATAACATTTTACGTTTACATAAAAAAAACATGGAATAATCTCATTACAACCTAAAAAATTAAAATCTAACATGCAACAAAAGTGGTAATCTTTAAAGATAACAAAGACACAACATATAAACACTATGTAAGCAGATACAAACATAAGATTAAAACTAATTAAACATTTCACATGTCTGAAAACCCTAATGCTATGAACTACATGTCCTAACATATGTATGCATGTTTCAATGTTTGTATGTATATATGTATGTATAGAACAAGAAAAGAGAATACTTACGTTTTAGTGTGAGCAGCAGCAGGGAGTGGTGAAAATGTGGGTGTGTGAAAATGGGCCTGTAAAAAAAGGCAAGGGGCTTATAAGTTGAAAGAGCGGGAAAAGAGCCTAAAAGTTTGACTTAATTACCATTTGTGTCCTAAGGTGATTGTCCCTTTGGTTTCTTTTTGTAATTTTAGTGAAGTATAGGGGCAATATTTGGTTTAATTTTACCATCTTACCCTCAAATTTGTATGATAAAGTGTGTGTTTTTCCCCTTAAATTATGAAAATAAGTACTTATTTACAGAAAAAAGTAAATAGAAATCTATTTTTTTCTTATAGATAAGTACTTATTTTTTAAAAATAAATTTAATATTTGGTTTAATTTTCAGAAATAAATACTTATTTTCAAAAAAAATAGATAAATATGTACTTTTAAAAATAAATAAGTACTCATTTTTAGAAAATAAGTTTAGCCAAACCCCACCAAAATTATCCTTTTGGGTATTGGATGGGAATATAAAGGGATTGTGCCCTAGTTCTTTTTTATTTATTTTATGGGCCTTTTTAGTTATGAGACCCATTTATATTATTTCGCAATTTATGTGAAGATTGATTGTTGAGACTCGAGATAGTTTAGAAAGTTCGTTTTATATCTGGTTTATTTTGAAATGGAAAATTTATTTTACCTTATGATCATTTATAAGTTAATTTATAAAGTAATATAAATTAACTGGATGTTTTTTTTAATATTTTATAATTTTAATATGAATAATAATAATAATAATTTTTAGTTAAATTAAAATAGAGTATCGACTTTGTCTAAATCTAAGTCAACAGTCTATTATATATCCCAAATTTACATATGAATTTCAAAAGATGAGTTTATTATACGACCAATTCTACTATAATTATACACGTTTTCTATTAAAATAACAATTTTATAGAATATCACGTTTTTACCCTTTTTAAGAGAGTTATCTCCAAAAAAAAATTATGTGAAAGTTAGTAAATAAAAGAGTGAGTTAAAAATCTCAATAAACATATACTATATAGTTAGTTAAAGTTTGTTTAATAACAAAAAATTATTTTGTTCAACCTAAAATAAAAAATTCTCAAAAATTATCAATAAGATATGAGAATCATCAATAAATTATGATACATAAATAATAATAATAATAATAATAACAACAACAAATTAAAAACTAAGCATTCAAATATGATAAATTTTATCGTCTAAACATTGGGATCCTGACTAGTCAAACAATTAGTTTAGCTATACTTCCAAAATAAGAATTTCTAATTAATTCAATCAATTATCGATGCAAGTTCACTCAATTTTTCTTAATAAGTAATAATCCAAACATATACTGATCTGAACATCACCAATTTACACTAGTTAAAAAAATTAATTGGTGCACAAATAAGTATTCAAAACAATATCAATTTGTTTTAATCATATAACAAGCCAGGACAAAGTTTATCATATAAATTGTTTTAGTCAATTTCATTATTTGTAATTTAGTTGAAATATAATGGTCATCAAGATAATGTCCAAGTATATATTCAAGGAATTATTCAAGCAATAGGAGAAATAAGGCCGAAAAAATAATAACTTACAGATTGAAATTTTTTGATCAAGACAAATATCAAGAAGTCTAGAATTAGTTATGTAGTGATGTTTAGAAAATAAAAGTATTGAGAAATATTATATCAAGTAGGCTAAGAAGAAGGATATCGAGAAAATATCCAGTATCATGACTCGTGAAGTCTCGTATCGACGAGTATAGACAACTAAAGACCATGTTGAGAAGGTTTAATTCTTATTGTTTGAGAAGTCTGAACATCAAGAAGTCTCAATATTGAAAAGTCAAGACAATGGTTGTATCGATAAATCAAGATAATGATCATATCAAGAAGTCAAGACAATGGTTTTATCGTGAAGTTAGTTGATACATCGTAACGAGAATTCGACTTTTGAAACATATCGTGAAGTGTATATATTGAAAAGTCTCATATCGAGAAGTTAGAACTACTGTATATAACAAAGTGAAGTTATCGACATGTTGGATTAATATATCGATAAGTATTAGTTCGAGTAGTCAGCTGAAAGATGTTGACAAGTGTAAATATTCAAATATTGAGGAATCCACGATATACGTACTTAGCTTATTTTAAAGAAATTTGTAAAAATATTAGACAAATTATTGAAATATTTATTAATTCAGACTGTAGTCCAACTTTGAATTGAACAAGTGTCAAATCTACAATGGAAACTTGGAGAAAAGAATAAAGAATGAAGAACGGACAAAATAAACATAGTATTAGAAGTTTGTTCTATTCAAAGATGTTAGCTAGAATAGGAATGAACGAGAAATGAAAGATATTTTGTCTTGTTTCCTATTTTAATTATAGGATGCAGTAAAACATGTGCCAATACATGTTGTTTATATATCATGCACATGACTCTACTTGCAAATTGTCAATTCTTATAAACATTTTGTAGCATTTTACTTGTATTTTTTTATAAGAACAAAAAACTGAAAAATTAGATTTTCAGTTCAGGATAAATACCGACCGACTAACAAACTATTAATGTTGCGGCTTTAATAATATATTTCTTATGGTCCTTTATATAAGTCACTGGATTTTTTGCACGTAAATTTAAGTGATTTGACTATATACTTAACATTGATATTTTTTAAATTTTCTTTTTTTGAATAAAAATATAATATTTAAATTTTAATTCATAAAAAGAAAATTTAAAAAATATTAATTCTATCTATGCGGTCAAAGCACATAAAATTACGTGTAAAAAATCAAACAACCTACTAATAGGACCGATAGATATCTATTTTGTTAGTGCATATAGTTAAAAAAAAACTGTAAAATATAATTAGGAGAATGTGTAGTTCAATGACATTGATTCAATTTTTACATTCACGTGTACTTTTTTTTAACAAGACAAATCACATGTACTTATATTATTGTAAAACGGTCATTGTTTTAATTTTCATAATAATTATGTTTTTTATATTTCAATAATTGAATGCTAGAATGGTCATTGATTTATTGGGGTGTATTCAATCAAAATTTAAAAATATTATTAATTTTTATTGACTGTATTTGAATTAAAATTTCGTAGATTATGTACGTATATAATTCATAAAGTCTGTATAGAGTTAATTATAAATAATACAAGAGTTAGTACAAAGTTAATTATAAATAATACAATAGAATTTTTAAAACATCTAAAATATGTAGAAAAATTCAACATAATCTATGGATTTTTAAAATCCATCACTGTTAATAAGTTTTTGAATACTCTTAAATTTTAATTGATTAATAATCACTATTAATAAGTTTTTGAATACTCATAAATTTTAATTGATTAATATTAATCCATATTAAATACCCCTAGATTTTAAATCATTATTAAAAATTCAAATTGAATACTCACGTATTTTTAAACATTATTTAAAATCATCCCTAAATTTTAATGAATATTTTTCAATCTAAGTTGAATACTCCCAAATTTTTAAAATACAACAAAATACAGATTGAATACACCTCCTTAATTTACACAATCACAGGAATTTGTATTTTTTTATGTCCATCAGAAAGCGAAAGCTTATCATCAAATTCATAGTCTTCAATTTTGTTTCAAGTTCAGGTTGTTCAAGTACTTGACAGAGTCCATAACACTGTCTAAGATCAAGGTATTCAAAATGATGACAATTATTTAGAATGGCCATCAAATAGTCATGGGAGGACTTACTAAGGGGCGAGCGGGTACTATAGACCCCACTGAACTTTCAATTTTTTTTATACATACAAAAAAATATTTAAATTTATTTAGACCCCACTCAAAATTTTAGTGAGCATCATGTACTGCACTGAACAACTTGCACTAATGTTACTAAACTAATGCTAAGTAGTTTTATTATTTAGACCCCACTAATATTTATTAAATATTTACATCTAAACTAATACTCCACTACTAGTTTTATTATACTCATTGTTGACTATAGGCTTTGTTGGACCAAAATCTGATTTACTTCTCTACAGACTGCATCTTTCCGTCTCTGTCGACTACCTTTAGTCCTTCAGCCTCCAAGCCTCCAATTCAATCCATTAGTAGATCTATACCCTTTGACTAGGTTTGTGCTTCAATTCGTAAATTTTATTTACTTGTCTTTGTAATATGTTGTTAAATCTTAAATATATAGTCAATTGATTTGTAATATGTTGTTAAATCTTAAATGTTAATGTATTTACCCTAATTTTATAATTTCAGAAATAAAATGGAGAGATATTTTGCAAGGCTTAAAAATAAGCCTAGAACAAAAAATTTGGGTTCAAGTTCAGGATTACTCCTATTCCTCCTAATTTTTCTGCTCCTAGTGTTAATAAAAATGAGCCTAATTTGGATGAACTTCCTGCTGATCCCGGATTGAAAAACGTTATTCATGATTATGATGTTAATATTAGGGAGAAAGTTAGACAAACTTATCTTCAAAGATGGCCTTTTCAACCTAAAAATCATGATTTTCCTTGGTCTCAACTTGGACCTCAGAGACGTAGATTTATTTCAACATGGTTTAATGATTATAAACCTTGGCTTGAGTATAGTATTGTAAAAGATGCAGCGTTTTGCCTACCTTGTTATCTTTTCAAATCTGTTTATGGTAAACAAGGAGGTGGTGATACTTTTAGGGGAGGGGTTTAGAAATTGGAAGAAAAAACACAGAATTGATATACATATTGGAGAACATGATAGTAATCATAATAAATGTATGCGTGCTTGTGAGGATTTGATGCATCATTGTCAACACATTGAAGTTTGTTTGTCTACTAATTCTGATAAAATGAGAGTAGATTATCGTGTTAGATTGATAACATCGATTGATTGTATTAGATATCTACTACGTCAAGGAATGGACTTTCGTGGTCATGATGAATCTGCTGAGTCAAGTAATAGGGGAAATTTTATTGAACTATTGCAATTTCTTGCTGATCACAATGATGAAATCAAAAAAGTTGTATTGACCAATGCACCTGAAAATTTGAAATTAACTGGTTGTTGAAGTTCTTGAAAAAGGGTGTTCTCTTCTCTGGGAAAGGACAGAATCAACAGGTTTCCTTGACTAGAGCAGGAGCAACACGATGGGGTTCACATTATAAGACATTGATGAGCTTGATTTGCTTATTTGATCCAACAATTGAGGTACTCATGGTTATTGGAAATGAATCTAAAATTATAAAGCAAAGAGCTCAAGCAGATTATATACTTGAATTTATGCAGTGCTTTGAGTTCATATTTTGCTTGTTTCTGATGAAAAATATTTTGGGGATTTCAAATAATTTATCACAAGCATTGCAGAGAAAAGATCAAGACATTGTGAATGCAATGAATTTGGTGAGATTAACTAAAATGTTGTTTCAACAGATGAAAGAAGAAGGATGGGAAACATTATTCGGTGAAGTTGTTCAATTTTGTCTTAAACATAATATTGTAGTGCCAGATATGGATGACTTTTATATGATTCAAGGAAGATCAAGAAGAATGTTGAAAAGGCAACCAACTTCCACTTTTATCATGTTGAAGTGTTTTGTGCAGTGATAGATATGCAACTTCAAGAGTTGAATAATCGCTTCAATGAGATAAATACTAAATTATTATTATGCATGTCATGTCTTGATCCAAGTGATTCATTCTCATCATTCAACAAGGGAAATTTGATTCGATTAGTTGAGTTTTATCCAAATGACTTTTCCACGTTTGATTTGATAGATTTGGAACATCAACTTGATTGTTATATCATGGATATGCGAACAAGTGATCATTTTCATAATCTTGAAGGTATTGTTGAGTTATCAAAAAAGTTAGTTCAACTAAAGAAACATAAGGTATATCCATTGGTTTATTTACTTGTGAAGTTAGCTTTGATTTTACTCGTAGCAACTGCAACTGTGGAAATGGTGTTTTCTGCGATGAAACATGTCAAAACAAAATTGCGTAACCGGCTTGGTGATGAGTTGATGAATGATTGCTTGGTGGCGTATATTAAAAAAGACGTAATGAATTCAATTGACATTGAAGACATTATATCGAGGTTTCAAAATATGGCACCAAGAAGAATGTTATTGTAATCAGACTGTTTTTTATGTTGTATGAAAATAATTTTGATGATGTTGACTTTTTATGTTTGACTTTTATCCCAAAAAAAATTTCCGGTGGGACTTTTTCCCCCGCTATATAAGTCAGACCTCACTGAATCAAAATCTTGGGTCCGTCACCGGTAATAATCATCCTATTTCCAAACAATTGCAAACGGCGTAACCCGGGCATGCTTTTTTGCAATAGCAAGAGCCTGTTTATCACACTCTGGGATTACGACTGTAATTGTACCTTCTTTCATTCAATGCGAATGACTGAAGACGACGGCAATGCCGACCGACAATTTCAATACCTGATCCAAAGATCCTGGTGTATGGAAGATTTAGTAACATCTTGACCAGTCCTTTAAGAGTAATGTAGCGATCATGTGGTACCAAGTCATAATTACAACACCAAATTACAAAGCAATCTTCTAGCCGTAAATGTCTGAGCTGACTTGCTCTGCAAAAAAAAAATTGAGCTATATATTAATTAACCAAACATACAATAGTCAAGTACTTAATAGATTAATAATCTTCATTATGCATATTATATGTAACTAGGTAATTTTTCATTCGTANAAAAAAATTGAGCTATATATTAATTAACCAAACATACAATAGTCAAGTACTTAATAGATTAATAATCTTCATTATGCATATTATATGTAACTAGGTAATTTTTCATTCGTAATTAAGAAAAAAGTATCCATTGAGGGTCAATCCCTTCACTTAGCTACCTAATTGCTTTGCTTAGGAATTTAAAAGCATGTAGAGATATTTTTTTAAAGATATGTACATTTATAATACAAAGAAAACTTTTCCAACCTTAGGTACGTTAACGCGATAATAGTTTTGTATGTAAAGCTGAGTGACAAATTTGTAAATATTATTTCCATCCTGAATTCACATAAATACCCCTCTTTTATTATTTAATTTTAGTTTAACCTCAGATATATTATCTCAGAGAGTTCAAAGCCCTGTAATATATACTACTAATTTATAGGTTGTGTGCCTCTTCCAAAATACAAATAATTTTTGATTCAGTACTGTTGATTAGTACAGTATGATTCTGGTAAACCAGTCTCCTAACACCTTAGGTTTTAGGAGAACGAATAACTTTAACAATTACGGTCACTAAATACCAAAATCAGGCTTATAGACAATATACTAAAGAGGTTTATATAATTTTTCTTATATATATATATATATATATATATATACATACACACAAACTTATAACCCGTGTGTAGCACGTATAACTAATATTTAAATAAATTAATTTTTTATTTATATTTTAAATTTATTGATATTTAATATAAAATTTTATATTATTAAAATTTTATGTTAATATTATATGTTCTCTTATTTTATATAAATTTATTTTATATAATATAAATATGTTATAATTTAGACTCGTGTTATAATAAATATATAATTGAGTCTAAAAAGTAAAATTTTAGTTAATATATATATGTATATAGTGGGGCCCGTATTATAATAAGTAAAATTATATCTAATACATATATGTTTTTTAGGCCCGTGCCCTAGTACCCATCGACCAAATTTTTTAATCTTTCAGTTATAATAATATAGTATAAATAGATATAAATAAAAAATAATGTAAAACCCATTTTAAATAAAAATTAATGTATTATTTGGAATATAAAAAAACGATCT
>QRFB01010460.1:0-29297 GCA_008931105.1 Oenanthe javanica
CAAGACTTAAGGCACCTTGTGTGAAAAGATAATGTTGATTTTTGGTTCTTTATGATGTATTAATTTGGAAAACCCTGCTTTATATGCCATGATAATGGCTACAAATTGGGGCATTGCTGGAGCAACTTGTGTGCAGAATAAAAATTGCAATTGATACTGTTGGAATTTGGAATTGCTATGTTTATTGTGTAGGTAAAAAAGATCAGAGAAGTGTCCAATCATATTTCTACTTGTTATAATACATATATAATATATATAAATGGAGTGTATCACCATACCAATTACCACATTATACCTATAACTAAAAAAATATGGCTGACATCATCATTGCTTATGTGTCATGCCCTCGTTAAATTGATGACATCATCAATGCTTACATGAACTCTCATTTAATTTATGATGTTATCTTATTTTGTACTCCCTCTTTAACTATAACATCCACTTGTTATCTCCCTTCATCATTCCCAATTCACTTTTTTTTATCATTCTTTATTACGTATTATTTTGTCAAATATTTATCAATTTATTTTACATTTTCATATTTAATAAATATATATGTCTAAGAACATTGATGATTTAATATGTAATACAATTTTTTTATCTTAAATATTTTATTCTAGTTATTATAATTGTATTACTATAATTGTATGCTAATTAAAAATCTTATTTAACCTGTTTGAATAAAATATGAGGTATATCGATAAATTTTTTTATTTTAGTGAGTTGAACAGATAACTGTAACTAATAATTTAAGTTATGTATATTTCAATAATATATGTAAGAAATTATTTTTCTTATATGACATACAGACAAACACATATATGTTTGTAACCACTCCCTTGTTACAGTCATATGTGATATCTATCTATCTATCTATATATATATATATAGAAATATATAAAGATTATAAAGCAGTATCTATATGAGAGTATAAAATATTTGTGGTGCTCATATATTGCTACAATTCAGCACTATATTCTGTGATTTTTTCCTACAAGTTTCTGACTACTTCTGAACTTTGATCTGCAGTTAGCAGAAGATGTGCGGGAGATGTGGGAAGTTTCTGATAATCCTGTTGTGCATAAAATTCAAGAGTACGTGTCTTTATATTATTATAATTTGCTCTTCATAAGATTTAGGAGACTGTTCACATAAGCGAAAGCAAATAGTTAATCTCTTCTACTTCTGCAATAGTATCAATGAGAGCGTCTTTGGAGAAACAGCTGCTGGGATTTCAGTTAAAGAAATACGTCGCCAAGATCCGTATGATTATTGTCTTGTCCTTGTTATTACATTATATTAATTTTGATTTGTCCAGCCCACTGATAGTCCATATCCTGTTAGATCTTTCTCGTTGCCAGAGTTCAGGGATGAGATTCAAGAAGTTGTCAGGCCGATCCTCAATGCTTACTATAAAGTAAGTCGAAATTCACCTTCCGTCCATTTGTAATTTTGGATCCAATTATGAAATATTTGCTTTTTCTGAAGTGGATAGCCTCAGCACTTCCTACTTTAAAAAGCGACTCCTCCCCTTTATCTTATAAAAATCTCATATATCTTATATATCTGTGAAGGCATATGTCTGGAAATGTGTTTATCATGCTTATAATGAACTTTACTGTTCAGGGAGACATCAAATTTCTGAAGAAGTATTGTGTTCGTGAAGTAATTGAGCGGTGTAGTGCAGAACACAAGGCCTTTGCAAGCCAAAATATTGTAGTTGATAACAAGGTGAGGCAATCTAAATCTTGATGGTTGCTCTTTTTTCAGATACTGTGTTGTTTTCTAAATATGGTCGGACTGTGCCTGGTCAATATTGAGTGGTCTTCTTTAAATATGGTCGGATCTTTTAGGTTTTTATATCTGCATAATTTACAAGTGTCCATTCTGAAGAACGTATATCATTTCTTATTAAATTAGAGACACAAGCAAAATGTCTGTTATGTGATGGCTTGATGAATAAAGCATGATTTGTATTGCTTTCACATCTGTGCTGAACCCAGGGCTTGTGCAAACAGGGAAACATTAGAAGCATGTGGTCTTGGCTAACAAGTTTTCTCATTTTATCGCTAACTTATTACCTTGTCCTTCTTGTCAGCATGTTATAATGTGGCTGTTTGGGGTTCCTTAAACTTAAAATAAGTAGCTTATTTTATTTTTATTTTTTACATATTTTCATATTTTTTTTAAAGATAAATATTTGTTTTAGAATTTTAAAATCAAATATGAACTTCAAAATAAAAAATAAGTTACTTATTTTCAGAAAAAGTACATACATCCCTACTTTTTTCCGGAAATAAGGGCTTATTTCCGGAAATAAGGGGTTGTCAAACAGCCCCAATATTTACCTTAACTTTACTTTTCACTACTGAGACCTTAACCATTTTCCCTGCCACAGATTCTACATGTCTCTGATGTTGATGTAAGAGAAACCAAAATGTTGGGAGACTCTCCTGTAATAATTGTTGAGGTAGGAACTTATTTGGTCTTTAGCTCTTGATATCCTCATTATAGGCAAGATTAATTATTATCTTTTTCATTGCAATCTTGTCCCAGTTTCAAACGCAAGAGGTGTACTGCATACGTGATAAAGTAGGATCAGTAGCAGAAGGAGGTCAGGTAATGTCTACTTCTAATGTTTTTGGCAGCTTTGCATGTGTCATTGCACATTCTTAATGATTGACTATCTAAAGCAAACCTTGAGGTGACAATTAGGTTTATTGATGCGTTAACTTTGTATTTTTGCTTCTTTTTTTCGTACTTCCTTTTCTTGATATCGGATGTTATCTATACCTGTATATAATTGCAGTTTGATTATGAACAGAGTACAGACCCAACTATTTCAATTATTAAAAAAGTAACAAAATGAAAATATATGTTACGAGTTGTCTGAAATAGCGAGATATTGACTGATGCTTGGATAAATTTGTTCTGTTAATAGGATACAATTCTCACAGTACGATATGGGTGGGCCATGCAACGAATGGATGATGAAGAACTCGACGGAGGTGCTCCGTTCCCAATATGGAAATTGAGAGAAATACAGAAATCTGGTTTCCAGGCCCTTATATAAGTATGCATCTCCTAGCTTTTTATGTCAAGTGTCTATAATATATATATATATATAGAGAGAGAGAGAGAGAGTCTTGTTCAAATGAGAAATAACTTAAATGAGAAATGAGAAAATGTATGAGCCCATTTAAGATGTGGACTCATTTAAGAGGTGTAACCAACATAAACATTACCGGCATGACCCACGTGGCCACGTGCAATCAACTACCCCACGCTGCTAGGCCTGTTATGCTGTGCTATATGTGTTTTTTTTATGTTCGCTATTACTGTATGTGTTTTTATTATTTAAAATTTATGTTTTTAATTTTGAATAATAAATATAATAAAATATATTTATATTACAGAAATCAGTAATTAATATTACATAAATCAGTATTTAATATTATTTAAAATTTATTTTTTAATTTTAAATAATAAATATAATAGAATATATTTTTATTATGAAAAGTATATTTCATAACTCAATAATTAATATTACATAAATCAGTATTTTTTTTAACTAGGGAACTACCCCACATTTTGTGAGATTACAAACCCTAGGACCTTGGGCATGCTCCTACTCCCAAAGCCAGGTAAATCCCAGTATATCTCATTACTGATAAATGTGTGTGCGCCAGGATTCGAACCCTGGTCATTATTTTTATTGAAAATAACTAGAGAGGATGGTTCTTGGTTTCTGCCAGGAGATGGCAGCTTCTATTTTTTAATTATTATTTTATAATACTTTTGCAGAACTGAAGAAATGATTGGTTTGTCCCTCCGGTTGGAACAGGCACAACGAAGCTCAAGCAGTTTGTATGGAAATTAACTCAACTGTTTTTTTATTATATAGGGCTGGAAGATAGAGGGGAGCATGAGGCTACTCACTGGAAACCTGAGCTGAAAATATGTCGAAGTCCGATAATTTTGTAAACCATATTATGATATATATTCATCTATAATAATTTTTTTGACAGTATGATTTCTTTAGATTAATTCATTGTGCAAGTTGACAGTTTTTATTTTACCTTTTGGCAACATCTAGAGCATTGAGAACTTGTAAATTGTTCCCAGACATGGTTAATTCTTGCACTCTCAAGCTCTCGTATGTCTTCTTCCCTAAATATCTCTTTCACTTCTGCAAGTTGAAATTTCTAGTCAGAATAGTTCTTCATAATGCATATTAAACATTAAAACCACTCTGTTCGAGTTCCTACAGTTTATCGATACTTAGACATTATGCCAGATCAAAAAAAATTCAAGATAACACGATGACTTATGCATAACATTCACCTACTATTAAGATAAATGTCCATGAGAAAGCTTTCTATCTATAATTGCCTGCTCCATACATATATAATTGCACACTTCTTGCACGTTGAAAATACGTAATTAAGGTAACAAGCAAAACAAAAAATCTCAATATTGTAAAAATCATAAACTTTATGTTTATACTGTATTAGAAAACATAAGATCTAAATTTGGAGCAGGCATGGTTCATGACTTATGAGTGTGACGCGAGTTATCATAGAAACTAAACTGATAGGGGGAATTACTCTTCTTATTAAAGTCTAAGAAAATATATATACACGCAAGCACACATAATGAAAATGCTCATGCTATGTTGTCAACTGCATTTTAAATAGGTCCAGTATTGGCAATGTATGTACGCGCCCCCACAAGATTGAGGCGCAGGAGACACCAATCTTGCATCTTAAGAACACGAACTGAGGTCGAGCTAAAGGTGTTGTCAGAATGCCAGCAATTTGATCTTTGGTATTGACATGACACACCTGGAAGTCTGGAACTGATCAGCTTGTACTTGTTCTCTTACAAAGTACTCGTAGTAATCTAACGCAATGTGTTTAACTCGAGAGTGAAAGACAGTACTCTGCAGAGAATATTATTCAGCCCGTCCCATTTTACGAGTCTTTTTTGAAAAAAATAATCTATATTAAAAAAAAGTTAGTTGTAAAATAATTTTTTGTTTTTCTCATATTTATTAAGTAATTTTATATGTAAATGAGGCAAGTTTGAAAATTTTTATATAATAAAAATTAGAATTACACATGTTTCAAGGTTCTATATATGATGGAGTCTCGTGGCTTCTATCAGCTCTTTAACTTTTAAGTTGAAAAAAGAACTTGAACATGCACCAAGACAATAATTGGTCCCAGATAGAAACTAACATTGTGCTTGGGCTCTATCCTCCTCATTATTCTCACGTGACATCTCCTCCAAAGATTTGCCTTTTGCTTCGGGTACCATGAAAGTACAGAATGTCCCCAAAAGGTTGACGAAGCCCAATACTAGAAGTGCATTTTTAACACCAATACCTGCAGGATACCCTGCATCTGCCTTTGCCTTGTCTTTGTTTTGAGCCAAATACAAGAATCCGAAAGCACCTACAATTGCACCAAGCTTTCCCGATGCAGCTGATATTCCGTGGCAAGTTGACCTCAATCTAGCGGGGAAAATCTCAGCGGGCACAATGAATGTGGTGGCATTGGGTCCAAAATTTGCAAAAAAGAAGGTTAGTGAGTAAAGGACCACAAATCCGATATGGTTGCCTGTGTGAGTCCAGTGGTCATAAGGAATTGCCAGCGCAAACATAAATATTGTCATCATGGAAAAACCGAGCAACTGAATAGAAAATCGTCCCATCCTATCGATTAGAGCAACTGTGAACCAGTAACCGGGAACAGTACTAAACAATGCAATGAGTGTTTGTGCCCTTGCGATTGTGTAAACTTCGTGAATTGCATTCATACTTTTAGCTGGAGGAATCCAACCAACAGCGCTGAAGATGTCCTTTTGGAACAAATTTTGACTGTAGTACGCAATGTCAAGCAAGAACCATGTTGTTGATGTTCCGAGCAAGTGAAGCCCATGGCGAGTAAGAAACTCTTTTGAAAACAAACTAAATGAATTAGCTTGCTTCTCGGCAATTTCATGCACCATTTTTGGTTCAGCCTCGATGTGAACCTGCAAAACCTTTGACATATCTGATGCAGCCTGATTTGCATTCTTAGCTACAAGAGCTGTGTATCGAGCAGTTTCTGGCATCTTCATCCTCCAGTAGTAAGTGAGTAGTGCAGGAAGCGCTCCAACCATCAAGATAATCCTCCACACAAAATCTGCCTGGGGGACAGTTGAGCCAATTGGATCAACTTCATAAGCTGGAGCTTTGAATTTTGCATCAAATGCACTAGAAAGTATAATAGCAAAAATGCCACCTGCTAATATTCCAAACCCTTGCATTGCAAAGACAGCAGCGATGAATGCACCTCGCGTCTTCTTGTTAGCATATTCAGACATAATGGTAGCAGAAAGTGGGTAATCACCACCAATGCCAAAACCAAGCCAGAAGCGAAAGAAACAAAGAGTTGTCATGACTGCCTTTGGTTTATTCCCAAAGGAAAGGCCAGAGGCAATGGAGCAAATCACCATAAGCATCAATGTCATTCCATAAACTTTCTTTCTCCCTAATTTGTCACCTAACCAGCCAAAAAATAACTGCCCTGATAACGTCCCGCAAAACGCTACACCATTGACAGCAGCAGATACATTAGGAGGTAAAGTGCCTGGTTTTCCTGCTCCACCAACATGATAGTATATGCGGCCAAGCAATTTGGTAACAAGTGATATGCAGAAGAGATCATATGCATCCGTGAAAAATCCCATTCCAGCAACTATAATTGCAGTAAAATGATACCATTGTGTTTTTGCAACATCTAGAGCATTGAGAACTTGTAAATTGTTCCCAGACATGGTTAATTCTTGCACTCTCAAGCCCTCGTATGTCTTCTTCCCTAAATATCTCTTTCACTTCTGCAAGTTGAAATTTCTAGTCAGAATAGTTCTTCATAATGCATATTAAACATTAAAACCACTCTGTTCGAGTTCCTACAGTTTATCGATACTTAGACATTATGCCAGATAAAAAAAAATTCAAGATAACACGATGACTTATGCATAACATTCACCTACTATTAAGATAAATGTCCATGAGAAAGCTTTCTATCTATAATTGCCTGCTCCATACATATATAATTGCACACTTCTTGCACGTTGAAAATACGTAATTAAGGTAACAAGCAAAACAAAAAATCTCAATATTGTAAGAATCATAAACTTTATGTTTATACTTTATTAGAAAACATAAGATTAAATATTATTGATTTTTCTTCTTTACATCAACTGAAAATCAGGTCACTCTCACAGAAGCAGTACATAAATAATTAAATCANGATTAAATATTATTGATTTCTCTTCTTTACATCAACTGAAAATCAGGTCACTCTCACAGAAGCAGTACATAAATAATTAAATCAAAAGATACATGCATACATGAGGTTTAAAGTCGATAAAATATTTACAATGACAGTGACTAGCACTAATCAAGTGCAACCCCAGATCAAATTTCGAATCAAACCAAAATTAAGATAGGGTACATACGAATCTTAATCACAAACAGTAAATCAATCAAACATACGACACACACGTGTGTTCATGCAAATATATATTACATGCCTAGAAACATCAACATATGTATTATATATAAGACAAGAGTACATAAAATCCATGCATGGCAGTGATAATAAGTACAAAAAAGAGCTTTATAGAACTGACCTTTGTCGCTTGTATAAATTTCTCGCTGGCTCGAATCGATATATATAAAAGAAATATGTTTGGAAGAATAGTAGGACTTGGAATGTAATTTATATACAAAGACTACGAAAGTATATTTTTTAGGATATTCTCCCTTCACTTTAGCCGGTCAAAATCTTTGTTTTTTCCAACTTCTTTTAGTATTATAAAACGGTGCCGTTTTGTTTCGGATTTACCTTTTCTAGCTTTTCTATTTGGAGTGGTTGTTTTTATCACCGTATTCCCCGTTATAAGTGTGATTGCATTTATTAATTTCAGGTGAAGTTTAACAAAAAAGTTAGATTCGGGATGAGTTAAGAATATTCTCAGTTTATGGTTGTTTTAGAATTTTGATATTGCAAAATTACTCTCATTTTAGTAATCGTTTAATTATTAGATATTTTATATTTAAAAAGTGTGTAATTGCTTTCTAAATTTACTATATTACTTCTTTATGTAAAATTTATATTTAGCAAATACATAATAAATACATAACAAATATACGAAATAACAATCAACAAAAAGAGGTATTATATCTTATTTTTATATTGTTTTATTATTAAAGTCGAAATATTGAAATTTTGGTAATCGATAGTTATTAGTTGGTATTTGATCCGAAATAGCTATTATCAGGCCTAATTTTTAAACATTAATCTCCTAATTAAAATATATCTGCAAACAAAACACACAAACACTAATTCATACCACAATTAATTAAGTAGATGAAGTAAATCAAAATACTAATTGATTATATTTTACAATTTCTACACAAAAATATTAATTTTCACTTGATTTTGATTTTTTTCCCTAGTTTCTCTTAATCTTTAACTTTTTTCTTTAAATTTTGATCTTCCCCACTAAATTTATGAAATTCAAAGAATTACAAAATAATTGGAATTTTATAAAAGTTTTGCATACGAATTAAATACAAATATATTTATGTTACAAAAAGTTTTTTGAGCCACGTAAATAAGATATACTAGCTTATAACTCGTGCAAGGTACGTGCGAAATTAATAAATTATATATTAATTATTTTATATGATTTAAATATGTAATTTAAATTTTTTTATTATATCGGCTATAATAATATAATATATAATAACAATTATTTATAGATAAAATAATAATATTATTTTAATATTCATGAGATTTAATTAATAAGTTTTAATATTTATGAGATTTAATTAATAAGTTATAATTTCAAGTAGAAGTGAAGTGATATATGTTATTAGATTGTTGTACAAAAAATGATTTACCGATGATAGAGTTATATGTAAAATATATATGTTTTAAAATGAAATTATAATTATATCATAATGGCATTAAAAATTCGTATAAAAAAGAAAACTCATGTATGATAAAAAGAGTTATATAAAAAGAGGATTTACTAGACGGACGACCAACTAACCAAACTTTTTATTTTTCTTTAAATTTAATTAGGAAAATTTTATTAATAAAAAGAGTTACAAATATATTAGAAATATTTTAATTAAAATTTCAATAAATAAAAATATTTTAATTTGAGTAGAGCTTGTGTTTTGATAAATAATTTGTGTTATGCGATTAAAATAGAGAAATAGATGAAAACAAAAAAATGCATATTGTTTATCATAAATTTTAATGATATATTAAATAAAAATTATATGATACGAAGCGCTCCTTTCATGATTATTATGAATCCGTTAACAAGAATTTGAATTTCAATCCTAGTTGGTGTTTAACAAACGCTCCCACAGTGTTATTATAGAAAATAGGTGCCCATCTACATTTTCTCCTTGTTAAAGAAGGTTGATCTTTGGCATGCAAATGCAATCCACACCGTTAAATAATTAAACACTTAGAGAAATACGGAGTACTTAATACTGGCCCAAGAGCCCACTTATTATGTATATGCAGCTAATATATATAATGTATATATCTAATTTAAAATTGGGTTTTGATCATAACAAAGCTACCATCTATCCGCGTCTTTTTCACGCGGGTAAAAAATGTTAGGAAGCAAATACTGATGGCTGTAAGAGAATATAAGTCAGAGTTTACATTGCTGACGTCATCAGAGTTTAAGGAACTGTCGGACATAGTTTACTCTATCAGAGAATGCTCTATCAGATAATAACAACCGACATAGTTTATTATCAGAGTTTGTCAGGAAGCAATTCGAATCAGAGTCTGAATAGGAAACTAAGAAGGAATTCGAATGCAAGACTATTTCCTTATGTAAAGTTATTTCTATTCAGATTTGTAATTGAATTGTAACTGTGTCTATATAAACACAGACATAGGTTAACATTAAATATCGTTCAAGTCTTATTTTTCATAACCTAACAGTTCTTAAGAACAAACAACTTCTTGAGAGAGTTTTGTAACCTTTTCATAATCTTTAATACAGAACAGTATTCATCTTTTACATACTTGTATTTTTAATCGATTTATTGATACTATTACATTCAACCCCCCTTTTGTAATAGTTTATCTTTCTGGGCAAACAAGTGGTATCAGAGCAGGCAGTTTGAATTCAACTGTTAGATCATAAATCATGTCTGGAAACAAGTATGAGAGTATAAGAATTCATATCTTAAAGAAAGCTGAGTACCCTACATGGAGGGTGAAGATGTTGATGTTCCTAGAAGCAACAGATCCTGATTACTTGGACAGGATCAATGAAGGCTAGTACATGCCAACAAAACTGGTACCTACAACTATTGTGGATGGAAGACAAGTACCTGAGCATTATACCCTCAAAGACAAAAATGAGTGGACTAATGAGGAAAAATAAGAAGTCCTCAAAGATGCCAAGGTAAGGAACATATTACATAATAGTCTTGACTCTGTAATGTCCAACAGGGTTATAGCATGCAAAACTGCAAAGGAGATCTGGGATGCACTAGGGATTCAATGTCAAGGAACTAGGGAAATCAAGAAAAACAGAAGATCTGTGCTAATTCAAGAGTATGAATACTTTGAGGCAAAACAGAATGAATCCCTAACAGATATCTATGACAGATTTCTAACTTTGTTAAATAACCCGGCTTTGGTGGATAAAGTATATGACAATGAAGATTCAAACACCAAGTTTCTAAGGGCTCTTCCAAAAGAATGAGATCTACAGACATCTCTAATTAGAGATAGGTCTGACTTAAATGAGATGTCATTAGATGAAGTATATGGTAAATTAAAAACTCATGACCTAGAGTTACAACAAAGAAAAAATAAGAAGAGCAGCAAGGCAAGATCTATTACTTTGAATGTTGAAACCAAGATTGAAGAACCAAAAGAAAAGGTGTTTAAGGTATCAACAAGGAAAGGAAAAGAGGTAGTAATTCAAGAAAGCAGTGAATCAGAGTTTGAGACAAACTCTGAAGCCAACTCTGATGACTCCACAAATTCTGATATGATGGATATGGTTGCAATGATAGTAAAAGGTTTCAAAAAGATGAAGTACAGGAAATACAAGAAGCAAGCAAATTTTCAGAAGAAGCATGAAGAGTCAGAAAAGAAAGAAAGGCTTAAGAAAAGAAAAGATAGAGATGGGAAATAAAAAATTATTGATAAATCAAAGATCAAGTGTTACAAGTATAACAAGATGGGGCACTTTGCTACTGAATGCAGAAGTAAGGAATCAGGGAAAGCTTTAATAACATCAAAGAAGGATTGGATGGATTCCTCAGATTCTGAACAAGAAACAAATTATGCACTCATGGCAAACACTGATGCTTTAAACTCTGATAAGGTACCTGACTCTGTCTTTAACTTTCAAACTGATAATATCTGTGAACTGAAGTCTTTTCTTAGATCTTTACATGTTAGCTTTAAATCTCAGACATTGGAGAATGATAGATTAAAATCTGAGATACAAACTCTGACTACTAGAAATAACATGCTTGAATCTGAAAACTCTGATATGTTAAAAATTAAGAAAGATTTTGATAATGCTATTCACATGCAAACACAGTTAGAAATTCAAGTTGAATATCTAAAATCTGAAATAGCAAAAGAAAAGGAAACTTTCAGAGTTTGGACAAACTCTGGCAAGAAAGTCCAACAAATGCTGACTAATAAGAATTGGACTTCTACTTTAGGTTATGAATATGAAACACACACTAAATCACACATAAAAGGAATATTAAATAAACCTGTGAAATTTGTTAGAGCAAGTATTAAGGAAACTCCCACTGAATGCTCCAAGAACAATAGTGTGTCAGAACCTAAAAAGATAAATATAGGATTACTTTCACAGAAGCAACTTAAGAAAAAGTTGAAGGCAGTCACCAATATAGGAAAACCTAAAAAGGTTAAAAGAAATAGAAATGGCAAAATAAGAATTACTAAGGAGACTAACTACATGAATATTCCTGATGCTCCTAGAAAAACATGCTTTACTTGTGATAATTCAAATCATCTTGCTATTGACTGCAAACAAAAGAAAAATAATAAGCCTGAAAAACCTAGGATTGAGGATAGAAAACAAACTAGACATAATCCATGTTTTCATTGTGGTAGTATAAGGCATTCCATTTATAAATGCAAAGAATATAAAAATTTGTATTATAATCTTTATAAACCACAACCTCAAATAAATAATTCTCCAAAACAAACTGTCAAGCAAATATATGTGATAAATTCTGATAAAAGAAGTGTAAACTCTGACAGTACAAACTCTGTGAATGCAAACACTGCTTCTGTAAACTCTGTTAACACAAACTCTGATAAAAGTACTTCTGCTGCAAAAGTTAACAAGTTTTCAAAGAAAGGACCCAAACTAGTTTGGGTCCCCAAACCTACTAATTAAATTGCATTGACTGATTGCAGGGAAACATGAAAAATATCCTAGTGATTGATAGTGGATGTTCTACACATATGACTGGAAACAAATCCCTGCTTTCAGAGTTTGAGGAGAAGGCTGGCCCAGCAGTATCTTATGGAGATGGCAACATAGGAAGAACACTGGGATATGGCAATATTGTGATTGGAAATGTCATCATTGAATATGTAGCTCTGGTTGAAGGACTCAAACATAATCTTCTAAGTGTGAGTCAAATGACAGACAGAGGTTATTCTGTGGAGTTTCATGGTACTCATTGTGAAGTGAAAAGCAAGAAGAACGGGAAAGTAGTTCTTATTGGTCACAGACATAACAATTTATTTAAAACTAGCTTGGATGTTAACTCTAATGGTCCTTTAACTTGTCTACTAGGAAAGGCATCATCCTTGGAAAGCTGGAATTGACACAAAAAGTTGTGTCATTTGAATTTTGGAAATATTAATGATTTAGTGAAAAAGGACCTAGTTAGAGGTCTTCCAAAAGTTCAATATCATTCTGATGGACTTTGTGATTCCTGTCAAAAGGCCAAACAAAAGAAGACATCATTCAAGAGCAAAGTTGAAAATTCAATTGATCAACCATTTCACATACTGCATCTTGATTTATTTGGTCATGTCAACATTATGTCTATTTGAAAGAAGAAATACACTCTTGTTATAGTTGATGATTTCACAAGATTTACTTGGGTATACTTTTTGCATAAGAAGGATGAGTCTGCAGAGATAATCTTTGACTATATTGCAATGATTGAGAATGGATCAAATCACAAGGTAAAGAATCTAAGGAGTGACAATGGAACAAAGTTTAAAAATTCTTCAATGGAGGAATTCTGCTCAACAAAAGGTATTATTCAACAATTCTCAGCACTTGGAACACCTCAACAAAATGGTATAGTTGAAAGAAAAAACAGAACTCTAATTGAAGCGGCCAGAACAATGCTAAAAGGAGCAAATCTACCTACTTACTTTTGGGCAGAAGCTGTAAACACTGCATGCATTATTCAGAATTATTCTTTAATAAACAAACATGGAATGACTCCATATGAATCTTTGAAGGGAAGAAAACCAAATGTNACATGGAATGACTCCATATGAATCTTTGAAAGGAAGAAAGCCAAATGTCAAGTACTTTCACATCTTTGGATGCAAGTGTTTTATTCTCAAAACACATCCTGAACAATTGAAGAAGTTTGAACTTAAAGCAGATGAAGGAATTTTTATTGGATATGCAACAACTTCTAAAACCTCTTCAAGGGCATTCAAAGTATTCAATCTAAGGACAAGGACAGTCATGGAATCAATTAATGTCTCTTTTGATGAAGGAAAAATAGCTGGATTACATGATAAGGATGCACATGAAACTCTGAGATTTGAGAATGAACATCAGAAAATAAACTCTGGTGATTCAAACTCTGATGATACAAACTCTGTTCAACTAAACTCTAGTGAGGTAAACTCTGATTCTTTAAACTCTGATTCAGAAATGATTGAAATAGAAAGTGAAGATTCTGCACACGTTGAGGGGGGAGCAACATCATTCAAATACTGACATTAGAGATCAAAACACAGTAATTGAAATATCAGAATCTGACCAAACTCTGAATAACTCAAACTCGGAATCCTTAAATTCTGATCCATCAAATTCTGAGACTACAATCTCTGAAACTTCAATCTCTGATAATTCAAACTTTGAGCATATAAACTCTGAGACATCAAACACTGATGACATCACATATTCAGGGGAGGATCAGCATTTACAGAAGAATATTTCTATGAAGTCACAAATCATGGGGAAACATCTAGTTCTAGAAATTTCTCACATCCAAGAAAATGGACAAAAGATCACACACCTGATTTGATTATTGGTGATCTGGAAAGTGGAGTAAAAACAAGAAAAGCTACTTAAAATGAATGTCTATTTCATAGCTTTCTGTCTAAAACAGAACCAAAGAAGGTTGAAGATGCTTTGAAGGATGCAGATTGGGTTTCTGCAATGCAGGAAGAATTAAATGAGTTTGAAAGAAATTAAGTTTGGACACTAGTACCCAGGCCAAAGAACAGATCTATTGTAGGCACAAAATGGGTATTTAGGAATAAGACAGATTCTGATGGAATCATTACAAGAAATAAGGCAAGACTTGTAGCTAAAGGCTATTCTCAACAAGAAGGCATTGATTATGATGAAACATATGCACCAGCAGCCAAACTTGAAGCAATCAGAATTTTTCTTGTTTATGCTGCATAGAAGAAATTCAAAGTCTACCAGATGGATGTTAAAAGTGCATTTTTAAATGGTGAACTTGAAGAAGAAGTCTATGTTGAACAACCACCTGGATTTGTCAATCCAAAATATCCAAATCATGTCTACAGACTAGATAAAGCTTTATATGGTCTAAAGCAAGCACCAAGGACTTGGTATGAAACTTTAGCTTTATTCTTCCTTGAAAGTGGTTTCACTAGAGGTACAATTGATAAAACATTGTTTTATAGAACTCAAGGTAAGGATTTATTATTGGTTCAAATATATGTTGATGATATAATATTTTGTTCCATTAATGAGAAGCTCTGTGAAAGATTTTCAAAGTTAATGCAGTCAAGGTATCAAATGAGCATGATGGAAGAATTGAGTTATTTTCTAGGTTTACAAGTAAAATAGACCGAGGAAGGCATATTCATCAATCAGTATAAATATACAAAGAATCTACTCACAAAATTTTAAATGCAAGACTCTGCATCTGCTACAACACCAATGACTACTGCAACAAAGCTTGATCAAAACACTGGAGAACCTGTTGACATTACAGCATATAGAGAAATGATTGGTTCTCTACTTTATTTGACTGCAAGTAGGCCAGACATCATGTTTGCAACATGTCTATGTGCTAGATTTCAAGCAGATCCAAGAGCACCTCATTTGATTGCTGTGAAAAGGATTTTCAGATATCTCAAGAGCACTGNAGAGGATTTTCAGATATCTCAAGGGCACTATTAATCTTGGCCTATGGTATCCTAGAGAGTCTGATTTTAAATTAATTGGCTATTCAGATGCTGACTTTACAGGATGTAAAATTGACAGAAAAAGTACAAGTGGCAGTTGTCAATTTCTGGGAGGAAGACTAGTGTCATGGTTTAGCAAGAAGCAGAAATCAATCTTAACATCAACAACAGAGGCTGAATATATAGTTGTAGGAAGCTGTTGTGCAAAGATCTTATGGATGAAAAATCAAATGTTGGATTATGGTTTGAAATTTTCTAAAATTCCTATTTACTGTGATAATCAAAGTGCTATAGCAATGACAGGAAATCCAGTTCAACATTCTCTGACAAAGCACATCAGTATCAGATATCATTTCATAAGGGAACATGTTATGGAAGGCACAATTGAATTACACTTTGTTCCCACAGATCAATAAATAGCTGATATTTTCACTAAACCTTTGCCTGAAGCAACATTTAACAGTCTGGTTTCTGAATTAGGGATGGTGACAAGTGGGTCAACTTGACTTAGCAAGTTTCAGATAATCAGAGTATATGCCAGAATATGAGATAAACTCTGATAGAAGATGAAGTAAACTATGATGAAGCAAGCTCTGGTCAATACAACATATAATCTCTAATCACAAGTTATCAGTGTTTATGGTAAACTCTATCAGAGTCAGTGGTAAACTCTGACAGTTCATTCTAAACTCTGACTCTAATAAACACTGACTTGTTAAACTCTGATTAAGTGGTAAACTCTGAGATCATATTTATGACATCATATTTCATTTTGGTGACATCATAATTATCATTCTCTGATTGGATTTGAAACGAGGCGCGTGTAACTCACGAATGATGGTTTATATACTTACTCAGATATACAAACACTTGCCGTATATTGGGACTTGTAATAATTATTACTCTTCAAATCAATTCTCGCCACGTGTCCCACTACAGGTGTTATGCAAATGAAAAGGCACAGATTAAGTTTAATCATCATTTTTGAGTTCTTGATCTATATTCATTATTCTTCGTTTACTCTTCATCTCTAAGTTTCTTAAAAACCCTAACTGTTCTAAACTGCATTTTTTTAAATATTTCAATGGCATCAAAAGGACAAACTTTCCAAACCTACACTTTCGCAACCACCAACTATATTGCTTTGCTAAACAAATCCGATGCACCTGAAGATTTTTACGTTATTCAAGACTTTTTATGACAGAGTTAAATTGGCTATGCTCTACAGGAACCGTTAAACTTCTTTGCTCAATCTTTGATTAGGATATGGTCAACTGCCAAGTTTAACAATGCAGGTGATGATGAAGAACCAATCATTACATTCAACTGCAGTGGCAAACACATGATCACACCTACTATTGTTCGACAAGTCCTTCATCTCCCAGAAGTGGTTGAGTATGATGATATTGTGGGAGATGAACAAATAAAAGGCTTTTTCAGGTCTCTAGGCTATGGAGGAAGCCTATCAAAGTTGGGGAGCCTGACAAGACCCAATCTTCGAAGAGAATGGAGTTTCTTCTTCGATTGCATTACAAGGGCCTTCACATGCAAGTGCACGAATTTTGATGCAATCCCTCAGCTTGCACAACAGATTAGGTATTCTCTGACCCATAATCTAAATTTCAATTTTCCTTATTTAATAATTAGGCAGTTAGCTAGCAAAATTGATGATGATGTTCACACTGTATAGTTTGCTAGATTTCTTCAGTTAATTTTTAATTATTTGTTGCCTAATGTAAATTTTTAGGATGATTAGAGTTTAGCTAGTTTTAGTATGAATAAAAGAATTTTTGCTGACCTAGCTAGGAAGGATTTTAAGAAAGGTACTATCTCTCCTCTCTTTTATCCCACATGGGTCATGCTTCTTTTAAATCAGAGAATACCTACCATGTATGGAAGAGATTTTCTCTCTGTGGCTATGGATCAGAGTTTGGCACCCTCTGATTCAAACCCAGGCCACCCTCCAAACACTGACACCCAAACACTTTTGCCAACGTCTACAGTCTCCCAAAAGGCTATAGTTGTAAAACAAACCTCTCAACAGGGCACCAGCAAAAGGAAGGGGAAGGCAGTGAAAGAATCCTCTCCTAAAAGGAGAAAATTAATTGATGAAGATTCTGATTCTGATGAAGGGTTGGTTTTTGCCAAGAGAAAGACTGTTGAACAGGCTTCTGAGATACCTCCTGCACCTTTTATGAAGCCATTCANTCCTACACCTTTTATGAAGCCATTCATAGTAAATCCAATGCCAGAGGTGAAAAAGAGAGGAGAAGATTAGTCAAGGCCATAAACTCTAAAGCTGCAAACACTGAAGGACTAAGCTCTGATGTAGCAATAAACTCTGATGTTCTAATCTCTGATCAGCCAAAATCTCATGAGCTAAACTCTGATGACTAGACAAATTCTGTTGAAGCATGGCGTTGTTGGAAGGCAAATATTCCTTGGAAGGATCCTGAATTACCAGTTCTAATTGAGAACATGATTCTTCGGTATGTCAAGTCAAAAGCTGATTGGTGGACAAATGTTGCCCATTATAACCGTGAACGTATTAGACGGGGGGCTACTGTTGACAAGACAGTCTGCAAGAAAAATTTGGGGAACCTAAATGATCTTTGGCTCAAGGCTGAACATGAGCGACAACACAATTATTTGAAAGATGAGCCATATGTCACTCTAGAGGAAGTTGTTCCTGTAGCAATCTATGATTCTCCTACAAACTCACCTAAGCAAATTATCAAGGAGATTTCTTATGAAAGAGTTAGGGAGTTGGCAGAACAAGTAAGGAAAGAGATGGAAGCATAGAAGTCTACATCATCTGCCTCTCCTAGTTTAAAACATTTTTCAAGAAGAAAGAAGAAGTCTGTCACTTTTGGTCAGGATCCACAAGAACCTATCTCTCAAAGTGAGATAACAATCTCTACATGTCCAAGAACACAAGAACCTGTTGATCAAAGTTCAACAGCAGCCACAGTTCCAGCAGATGAAGCCAGCTTGGATCAGGGGTACAACCCACAAGATCCTTCAGCTCAAAGGGTTGAAGAAGTTGTTAAGGCCCCTTCCACACAAGAACCATCCAATCAAAGTTTGGATGCAGGCAATTTACAAAGTCTAGAAGATCTTGTTATTGCTGATGCTGAAGGCCAATCTTTGGCAGAGTCAAGCCCACAAGAACCTTCACCTCAAAGTGGTGAAGCAGCTGAAGATATGACTCAGGTCCTACAAGAACCAATCATCAATTTTATGATTGCAGACCAAGATTCTAATATTGGACAGACACACTCTGATGAAGCTCCACTGGCAATCACTGATGCTCTTATGGTGCTACCAATCTCTGCACAACCAATGGAGACAACATCCAATCCACAACTCAAGGTATAAACTCTTACTTTTCTTCAGAATATGCATTCTCTGATAGTTTAAGTTCAGATTTTACATTTCCTAATTTAACTGCTAGAATGATCATGAATAGTCCTGAAAAGGGTACCCCTACTCATGTAACTACAGTCAACCTTTCTAGCCACCTCTTATTTCTGTAGGACATTGTGTGTTTAGCCTTTCTAGTGAGTCTGAGGTAAAATGTGTGAAAGACAGAATAAATGAGAGGCAGACAATGGATCTGGCAAAAGGTGAGGTAGAATTAAGAGAGAAGTTAGTTACTTCTAGTGAAAAAAATCTAACTCTTAAAAGTTATGATATGTGTGATGTGAGAAGTAATGAGATTACTTTAAAAAATAAGAGTGATTTAGGATGTTCCATATCTTTTACAAGTACTCAGAGTTTATCAGTTGTAAACTCTTATTCTTTATTAAACTCTGAGAAAGTTACAAACTTTGATGGGGAGGACACAGACTCTGAAGAGCCTATTTTTGTTGATGAAGAAGTCACAGACTTGTCCATTCCTTATTCTCAAAGATACAATTCAAAGAAGTGGCCAGTCAACTCACATGATGTACATGAAAGGCTGAGCATGAGCTATCCTGATTACATGGTGGTAGAAGATCTTAAAGGAGAGATTGAAGCTGCTCTAGATGCTGAGGGTGTTCAAAGAGATTTCTCTTCTCAACCAGGAACTTCTCAAGATGTGATAATAGATTCTCTTAAACAAAAAGTTTGGGACAGTTCTTGGAAATATTCATATGAAGATATCTTTTGGCCACATGTTCATGATTTTATTCATAAAGCTGACAAAGAGATTAACTCTGCAGAATTGAAGTCTGTGTTGAAGGNACTGAAGTCTATTTTGAAGGCTACTACTGTTTTATCCAAAGGCCTTCACACTGAAGTTGGTGCACTAAAAGATACTCTTACCAACAATTCTGCTTTTGTTAAATCTTTACAGAATTCAATGGAAATCAAATTCAAGAATGTCTCAGCTAGACAAGATGCTCTGGAAGAAAAGGTGGATACTCTGTCAAACTCTATCAGTTCTATGCAAGGGATGCTCCACACTATAGTTGATATTCTTACTGTCAGGTAAAAGTCTGATATCAGAAAGGGGGAGAGTTCAGTTACAGCAAATGCAAGGAGGATGCTGTACAAAAACCTGATAAACCTGATGATGCAGATCAAGGGAGTCACATGTAGGGTAAATAAATTCTGCAGTAGCAAACTCTGATTGATCAAAGTCAAACTCTGTCAACTACTCAAACTCTGATGGCACCAATCTCTGACAGAAAAATCAAGAAGCAAACTCTGATAGAAGCTGATTTAGAATTTGCAAGAAGGCTTGAAGAGGAAGAGAAGCCTGAGAAAATTGAAGAACAAAATCTGAAAGATACAGAACTGGCAAGGAAAGTTTTTGAAGAAGAAAATCCTGGAATGGATCCAGCTGCTATAGAAGCTGAATTGAAGAAGTCTGGTACTGACATTGCTCAAGTCCAGAAAAAGAGAAGATATGTAAGAAAAGGTCCAATTCAGAAGAAGGTACCGATTCAACAGAAGAAGCCAGAAGCTAAGCCTATTCAAATCAAAAATATTGAAACTCCCAAACCAGCCAAACCAGTTGCTCAATCAAAACTAGTCTGAGAAATACAAATAAAATCATCTACAAGAATTGAAAGGTAGAGTGTCTAAACTTGTAACATTGTAACTTATGTAACTCAACTAAAGAAAAGATACTTAGCCGGAAGACAATCAAGAACAAGAAGTCACAAGGAAATCAATACAAAATGAAGACAAGGTAATTGATACAATTCAACATGTTAATTATGATCAATCAAAGAGGAAATCATTGGAAGAAGTTCAAGTCAAAGTTGTTCATGCCTCAGTGATTTGTAACTTAAAGAATCAAGATCATAACTATCAGTATCAATAAGGCTAATTGATTTCAAGTGAAGAAGCAGGAAAGCAACTGTTGGAAAGCCACATTACTAATTGAATATGGTAATCTATTCAGAAGCAAGCACCCTATCAAGACTAGTCACTTATGAACCCGACCATTGCATCAAGTGTCAGGACATTGATAGCAAGTTTATGTCAGTAGTAGAGATCCATGTTCAAGAGCTTGTTGAAGAATATAGAAGACAAGAAGAAATCACAAGTTCAAGATGTTGCATTGAAGTTTCAAGTTGAAGCCCAGAATTTCTCTAAGTACTTACAAGGGAACCTATGTAGAAATTCCTATCTAGAAATTCTGGATAAGTTTCTACTTAGAGCCAAGTAGAAATTCTGGAGTTGAAAATATTTTCTAAGTACTCAACTCAGGAAGCTATCTCGAATTTCCTATGTAGAAATTCCCATGTAAAAGTTCTACTTAAATTTTGAGATAGTGCGTAAGTAGAAATTTCCATGTAGAAGTTCTACATAGAGGACAATTTCAACATGACACATGGCATCATCCTGGTGGCAGATTTCCAAGCTTTCAAGACAAGATAAGATTCACGTGGACAACATTGGGCCACTCATATCTTATCTTTTGAAGACTACAAGTCATAGATTACAAAGTAGTATAAATAGAAGTACTTGTGTAACTTATAAAAAGAGAGCAATATTCGAGAGAAACACTTGTAATAAAGAGAGAGTATATTCACAGAGCTTAGTATCATTTACTACCCTCTTTACTTCTGTTGTACTATTGTAATGAATGTTGTAGCAACCCTTTCAAGTTATATATAAGACATATATTCCTTGAATCATTGTGTTCATTTATTACATAGTATTTATTGTTTCATAAAGCTAAAAAGTTGTATTCACCCCCCTCTACAACACATTTGGACCTAACAAGAATTCAACAAAAAGCTCCAGCTAAGCCAAAGAATCCTATCACTATGTCTGGAATAACTTTGCTTTCAGGTGGTTCAAGCTTTGATGATGAGGATGAAGAACAACAACAATCTCTGATAAGGAAGAAAAAGTCTGATCTTCTGTGGACAAATACTCAAACTCTGACTCTCAATGCCAGGCTTGGAAAAGATAAAGGTGGTATTGGTGATTCACATGCTAAGGTCTAAAGAGGTGAAGCAAACATCTTCAGAGATCCTTATTCATTCAAAGACAAACCTGAAGAAGAGTTGTCTCAAGAACATTTGGACAAGCTAATATCTGTTAATATTGTGAAGGATATCTTTGATGATGCTCAAGCTAAGGAGAAGCTCGTTTATTTCTTGGAGGATGGGAGAGTTATGAAGATTGCTCAAGAAGATCTAATTCAAAAAGCATCTAAAGAACTTGAACATGTTTTGTTTCTCCTAAATGATAAAAATGAGGTTACTTCTAGATGGGTAAAAATTCTTGAAGGAGCAATAGCTGAGAAGAAGAAAAGTGAAAGATTAATGATGATAAACTCTGAGGAGTATGAGCCTGGATACTTACATGAAGATGGATCAAGAAGAGCAATGAGAAAGGGAGATGCAAAAGTCAAAATGGTGTTAGGGATTCCTACACTAATCTTAAATCCTGATGGTATGAAGGCTTGCTGTATTTCTTTGGATGAAAGGATGAACATATCATCTATCTATGCTTTAAGGGATGCTATTTATCAGATTGATGATTCTTCTGACCACATGAGGGAATAGAAAGAGAAGCTGGTTGATTTGCTGAAAGCTGCTGAAGACAAACTTCTGAGTCAATTTCTGAAAGATGATTTTTCTTACAGAAGAGTCTAAGTTAAAAATGGTAAACAAACTCTGATGCATTTGTATTGGATTTCTGACATCATAACTGAAATTTATGTTTTATTTCTTAAAGCATAAATTGGGGGAGATTGTTAGGAAGCAAACACTAATGGCTGTTAGAGAATACAAGTCAGAGTTTACATTGCTGACGTCATCAGAGTTTAAGGAACTTTCGGACAGAGTTTACTCTATCAGAGAATGCTCTATCAGAGAATAACAACCGACATAGTTTATTATCAGAGTTTGTCAGGAAGCAATTCGAATCAGAGTCTGAATAGGAAAGTAAGAAGGAATTCGAATGCAAGACTATTTCCTTATGTAAAGCTATTTCTATTCTGATTTATAATTGAATTGTAACTGTTTCTATATAAATACAGACATAGGTTAACATTAAATATCGTTCAAGTCTTATTTTTCATAACCTAGCAGTTCTTAAGAACAAACAACTTCTTGAGAGAGTTTTGTAACCTTTTCATAATCTTTAATACAGAACAATATTTATCTTTTACATACTTGTATTTTTAATCGATTTATTGGTACTATTACATTCAACCCCCCTTCTGTAATAGTTTATCTTTCTGGGCAAACAAAAAAAATCCTAGCTAACCCCTCAGAAGCGCGGATAGCGGATAGATATCCCCTGAATTAAAATTCACGTGGAAAATTTCAAATAATCTATTGTCTGGTAGACCCTTTAAATTTTATGTAAGTATATATCTAATTTTATCATGTATATCTAAATTTAGGTGTATTTGATTAATTCATTTATAGTATGCTAGAATGATTTATTTTTCACTTTTATTTAATTGTTAAAAGAATAATTAAAAAAAATATTATAAAATTAAAATTATAAATAGTTAGTATCAAACAATTAGTTTTAAGAAATTTTGAAACTTCAAGTATAAAATTTAGTTTCACTTTCTGACTTTGAAATTTATTTTAGCATTTAAACTTTGAAAAAAATAGATTTTAAATAGTATTTTTAATTTTAATAAATACATGTAAATATTTTGAATACTAAAATAAGTATCATATTGAAAAACGTATATTAAATTTACATGACTCTAAAATATGGGAGGTCTTAGTAAATAGGTTTGTCCGTCTCCAACCATTACTTTATTTTAAAATAATTTTATTTTCAAATTTTCACATTTTTTATTTCATATTATTATTTCTTCTCCAACCATTTTTTTCAAATTTTACTTTAAACCCAATTTATCCCAATATATAATAATAAAATATATAAAAATAAAGTTAAAGATAGAGATAAAAATATAAAATATGATAGAGGTGATTAATTAAAATACTAATATTTTTAAATGAATAACATGACTTTAAATTTGGAGTTGCATAGTAAATATTTTTATATTTGAAGATGAAATACTGAATTGTTGGAGGAGAATTATTACTTCATCTTTAAAGAAAAATATGAATTAATGGAATGTTTAAAGTTATGGTTGGAAAATATGAAGAAAAATATGAATAACGCTGAAACTGCATTACTTATTGTTATGATAAAGTTAAATGTTTTATTCTAACCCATTTATTTCACTAATTTGATCACTGTAATGTTGATATTCGCAGAAAAGTAGTAGTAAAGAAATATTAACGCCCTGTTTATTTTTCTTAATAAATTAAAAATATATAATTTTTTAACTTATAAATTATATTTTAAATAAATCAAACCGGCCTAGCACTTGGAAGCAGAGTTTCTTTACCAGAGAAGTTTCACATAGTAGTTTTACATAGTGAACTTATACTAATAAATTACATTTAAGAGTTGTCAGCAGAAAAGTGTTTTTATTAAAAGAATAATTACACTTATTTGTACCTATTGTTGTTAAAAAATATATAAAGAATTTGTTACAAAGTGAAAAGTTTAAAGGCTCATTTTTTATAAGTTTTTTTTGTTATTTCTAAAAACTAACAAGTGGTAATATATTTTTTGCAATGAGATTTAGATTATCATATATTAATATAATTTATTTCTTGCTATAATTCATGGAGAAATAAGGACAAAATCTCATTGGTGTTTGTGGTAATCATGATTTTTTTGAGGGAGGAAAACTACTTAGAACATCTCCAACAGTCTCTTAGTTCGCTCCTAAATATAATATAAAATATTAAGCTCCTGGTCATTTAATACATTTTTAAGAGTGTCAATTTCAACAATTCTCCTTGTATTTACTGTCTATTTTATTTTATTTTTATTAATATATAGACTTCACTATGACAAAAAAGTGTAAAAAGTAATGAATGTTTTGGAGGGAATGAATATTTTATTGATATAAAAAAGTTAGGAGCCACTACATGACTTCTAAATTAGAGAAGAGAGAAGAGGTTCCTAAGGCTTTTAAGAGCTACTACGAGTCTCTTAGAGCTCTATTTTTTGTTATCCTCTCTATTGTACTGTGAGAAAAAATGTTGATGGAAAAAGTGTTGTTAGAAAAATCAAGTGACACTTTGATAATTTTTTTTGATTTGTACATATTTTGAGATATAATATATATATAAATATTTTTGCGGAGTTTTGATGATCAAACTTGTAATTATTCATGCAAAAGCTGAAAAACAGATTTTTCAAAAGTATGAGAACATGTTTTTTCTAACAGCAACTTTTAGGCCTAAAACGCTTTTTCAGACAACAACTTTTAAATTTTATCAAATATCAACCGTGTTACCCAGATAATAAACTATTATAGAAATGGGGATTGAATATAATAGTATCAAACAATCGATTATGAACACAAGTATGTCGAAGAAGTACTGCTTTGTATCAACTATGATTGACTTAATACAAAACTCTCTCAAGAAAAATAAAGTTCTTAAGAGCTGCTAGGTTATGAGAATAATATAACTTGAACGATTACAATGTAAACCTAATTCTATGTTTATATAGTACACAGCTACCTATCCAATTAGAACAAAGATAATAATCATTAAATGTAGAAATATTATTTCCATCATTATCTTCTGTTAGGAATCTACATGTAATTTGATGATAACATTAATCTTAGAATCATAGAAATTTTATTTGATGTAACTGATCAATTGATATGAAAGTTATAAATATCAATTGATCAGGAAACCATTTATCAGTTGAAGTGTTTATATGAATCAACTGATAATTTGGACTGTAGCATAGGTGTACTTAGTCTATTTCAATCGATAAGGTGTAAATCAATTGATATTATTCTTATCAATTGATGTTAGAGTCGATTGATATAGATCATCAATTGATGTGTAAATTAAACTGTCAAATTGTAATTATTTGAAGACAGGAAATTGCACAAGTGAAGGATGATCGATTGATATTGAAGCATCGATGGATGAGAGATCAATCGAAGAAGCCAAGTCAAGTATTGAAGACCATCAACTGATGTGAAGACCCATCGATTGATAACATCTATCAATCGATAAGTCATTATTTATCAATCGATGGATATAAAGATCAATCGAAGAAGAACATCAGTTGATGGATTAAAGGATGAATCAATTGATATGCTTAACAGTAAATTATCAATTGATTATGACAACACAAAAGGACTATCTGTTGTAGATCCAGAGGACAAAAGTAAACCTATGGAAGACAGTCAATGATGACCGTGAAGACTCAATCTGTAGCTGTCTTTCAAGCCTGTTTTCCTAAAAAGGAAAAAGGTAAAAGAAAGGTAGATAGAAATAATACTAAAATATGAATTGTAAAACACACTTGTAATATATAAACAAGTGTGGTAGCATTGTTAGAGGATAACAAGTTAGAGCATTTCTTAAAGAATCAACTGCTCAGCCTTAGAGCACTTTATAAGAACAGTTGGTTTATCTTCTAACTTTGTAAAAACGAAGCTAGGTTTATTTTAACCTATAAACATTGAGCAAAAATATACACTGATGGAAAAACCAATCCATCAGTAATTTTAAATCTCTTTGTTCAAATTATTTTTCAGTATCTTTGTTATTCATACATGTTCTCTTACTTCTCAAACATTAAGAACAAATATTAAAACAGTAAAAAGTTTTGATATTTGTATTCAACCCACCTTCTACAAATATTGACATTGTTCTAAGGAATAACAATTGGTATTAGAGCAGGTTTTCAACATACAGAAAGTTTAAAGATCAAGAACAATCAATATGGGCCAAAAAGATTCAGGTGTAAAGATCCCAGTGTTAGAAAATGATGAATACTTTCCATGGAAGGTAAAAATGCATCTATATCTTCTTTCTCTCGACCCTTCCTATGTTCACTGCATAGAGAAAGGTCCTCATATTCCCATGAAGCTAGTCACAGGTGTAAACCCTTATAGAACTCCTGCACTTAACAAACATGTTCCAAAACTCATCTCTGAGTTCACAGAAGAGGATGAAAAAAGAAGTACTTAAAAACAAGAAGGCCATGAACATTCTATTTAATGGTCTAGATAAAGATATGTTTGACAATGTGATAAATTGTACTTCATCAAAAGAAGTATGTGTCACTCTTCAAACTCTGGGTAAAGGAACTGAACAAGTAAGGAAAAACAAGATGCAACTCTTGATTCAAAAATATGAATCATTCCATTTCAAGAGTGGAGAATCTATCAATGACACCTATAGCAGATTTCAGAAGTTGTTAAATGGATTGAAGCTATATGGTAGGGTTTATGCAACTGAGGATACAAATTTAAAATTTCTTAGATCTCTTCCAAAAGAATGGAAACCAATGACTGTTTCCATTAGACAATCTCAGGACTTCAAGGATTTTACACTGGAGAAACTTTATGGTATTCTCAAGACATATGAGTTGGAAATCCAACAAGATGAAGAGATTGANGACTTCAAGGATTATACACTTGAGAAACTTTATGGTATTCTTAAGACACATGAGTTGGAAATCCAACAAGATGAGGAAATTGAGAAAAATCAAAGCAAGGAGAAAACTGTGGCTTTGATGGTCAAGGAAAATGAAGAGAAGAAGGAAATTGGCTTTGTAGAAAATTCTGTCATGGTGGCTGGTGATGTTGTTGAAGAATCATCCAAGAGAAAAGGAAAGGGCAAGTGTGAAGAGAATGAAACATGATCACAGGATGATTTGGATGAGATTGATGAGAACCTTGCATTTCTGTCAAGGAAGTTTTCAAAGCTAAAATTCAAGAAGAATCCATATGCTCAAAGGCCTGGATCCCAGTTTAGAAACAACAATCAAAATAAAAATCTGGTTGAAAGATCTAAATTCAAATGCTTTAACTGTGGATTGGCTGGTCATTTCTCAAGTGAGTGCAGGAAGCCAAAACAAGAAAAGGCAAAGTCATATGAGGGTATTGATTATAAGATGAAATACTTTGACCTTTTAAAATAGAAAGAAAAGGCTTTTATTACTGAGGAGAAGGACTGGGCTGCTGAGGACAGTGATTCTGAAGAATATGTCAATCTTGCATTAATGGCCAATCATGAAGATGAAGAAGCTAGTTCAGCATCNTTCATCAATCTAGCTCTAATGGCCAACCATGAAGTTGAAGAAGCTAGTTCATCATCTAATCAGGTACTAGCTACCAACTTTTCTGAGCTTACAGCTGATGAATGCAATAGTACTATTAATGAAATGTCTAATGAATTGTACAATTTGCATGTCACTCTAAAATCTCTAAACAAAGAAAATCTCAAGTTAAAGAACACCATTGATGCCTTAACTGAGAGAAATATTTTTCTTGAAAATGAACTTGTTTGTTTAGAGAGATTCAAGTAGGAATGTAAGGATGCTAGAGATGAACTAGTGAATAGTTTAAGAAGAGAAGAATTGTTAAAAGAACAATTAGCCGAAGAAATAGAAACCATCAACAAATGGAATAGGTCTGCTAAAACTGCCAAACAAATTATTGATGTTCAGGGTGTAGATACTCTAGGAGAACTCCCCAAATCAATAGGCAAGTCATTGGCTGNTGAGAACCCCCCAAATCAATTGACAAGCCATTGACTGATACTTCAATGGATAAAGATCAATCGACTGCTAATACTTCATCAACTGATAAGGATTATCAATCGATTGATGCTGAATCAATCGATAAGCATCCATCGACAAGTAAATCATCAATGGCTAATAAAAAGAACAAATTTAGCACTCCTATTAAGTTTGTTAAGGAAACCAANGACTGATACTTCAATGGATAAAGATCAATCGACTGCTAATACTTCATCAACTGATAAGGATTATCAATCGATTGATGCTGAATCAATCGATAAGCATCCATCGACAAGTAAATCATCAATGGCTAATAAGAAGAACAAATTTAGCACTCCTATCAAGTTTATTTTGGAAACCAAAAATCAAGTTGAGGCTGAGGTTGAGAAAATCAACATAGGTAGCTTATCCAAGAAAAAATTAAAGGCAAAATTAGAAGAGATAACACATGTGAAAATCATACAACCCAAGTCTGAGAAAAAGAATAAGAATAGGAATGGAAAAGTAGGCATAAATAAGCACAACAATTACACTCCTGATATGTATGCCCCTAGAAAGTGTTGGTGTAGGTGTCCTAGAGGCAATACAAAATTTCTTTTGATAAACCTTTATGTCATTTGATTATTTAATAAACGTATGTATTATGACTTTAATTACTACGACATATTTGTTAGCATAATAAATGTCCTTAGAATCATAATACACATTGTATAGTTTAAGTACATG
>QRFB01010461.1:2147-29296 GCA_008931105.1 Oenanthe javanica
GAAAAAAATCCTAAAATTCTTTTTCAACATTCTAATGACATTCCCCAAGTTTAAGTCATTTGGACATGTATAGATACTACTTTGAGAAAAAGATCGTTTCGATGTCCCTATAGCCCGAAACAATACTCGATAGCCATTTGTCGGAACTTGTCAACGTTTGGACTAAAGTTTTGACTCAAAACATATTCAAATATAATATTCCTAAAATAATAATGACTATGAAGTCCAAGGAATATTTAATTTGAATTAAAATACAAATTATCCAAAGAAATAGGACAATTCAGAGCTTCAGGGATAAAATCTGTATTTTATATCTAGGCAGAACTTTGTTGAAGATAAATTGAACAAATATATTTAGAAAATATATTGAAAATATATTCCCTTGAAAACCTTTAAAACAAACACTCTTTTGAATGGATAACACATTTTCTGACTCATAAAAACAGTGTTAAAATACTGTATTTGTTCATCTTCAATATATGCCTCAAAATATAACATATATAACTTAGATTTGATTTTATCATTATTTTGATAAATCTTATCTAAATATATGTAGAGAGAAAATCATTTGGTTTTGTTTATAAAAGCAGTTTGACCCAATTTGACTTTCTTCTCGTTGACTGTCACTTCGAATAACCTAAGGGAGGATTACTATATTAATTAGTAACTTCCTAATGCTAATTTAATTTACACTTATCATTAAGACAAAATAATCAAAACCTAATCCATAAGACTGTAACTCACAAGTTTCATTAAACATCTTGCAATTGATCAATTAACAGAATATAGTAAAATTCTCTTCAAGATTGTTGGAAATCAAAATTCGCTAACACCAATTATATCCAAATATATATGATCGCAATTTCAAGAACAATGACAATCGAAACCAAATAATGAAACAAATATGGAGGTCGAAACAATTAAATAATCAGTAATAATTAATTCAGAGAGAAAGAGTTAGAAAGCTTAGGTATCACTGTAGTTTTCAATAAAATAGTAAAATCAGCTGAGTCGCCGAGCCTTCGAGAAGATCTGATTGTTCTTGAAGAGAATTTCGCCCACCTAACTGTGTTGGGATGCCGTGAATTCACTTTCACAATAAAACAGCACAACACAATTTTGGCACAGACCAGTAGAGTGTAACGGCGACCACACCTCAGTTCGCCTAAAATCTATGTATCTTTTGTATGTATTTATATGTGAGAGAAGGACATAGAGAGAAAGATAGAGTATTGCTTCCAAATCCATGGTAATTAGGGTTTTTGATATGTCAATATATTTTCCCAATTTGTAACGTACATTAAAAATCTCTAAAAAAAATATTATATCCATATATGTATATTTGTATATATTTTAGAGCCTTATTATTATTATTTTATTAAATAATAATAATACTTAGTCATAGATATATAGATACACATATAAAATATTACTTTAATGTTTAAATCCAAAGAAAATATTTCTTTCCTGTTCAAGGCCCTGAAGCAAAAACTTAGGCCCCTGAAAATTGTTCATGTCCAGTTCAAGGCATTGAACATGCTCTTCAAGGCCCCGAAACAATTTGCTCCATTAATAAGGCTTGAACCTACTTTTCAAGGTCCCTGAAAAACCTTTAAAGATCCTGAAAAAATATGCTAAAAATATTTAAGATTTCATGTGGGACAACCCACATCACCCATTCAAGTATGTCAATTAGTTTTCTTTTCTCTATAGATTACACTAAGAAAATATTTTAGATCCATAACCGATAAATCAAGTCCTTATAATAAGGATGAATTACCAACCATTAATTTCTGAAAATTACCTCAAAAACCTATAAAATTAGGCCTCAAACCTTCCATTTATGATTGAAGCGGAGAGATATAAGAGTTTTATGTAACATGTGAAAATCCTCAATGCAAGCATCATTAACCTCCTTTCTGCCACCTTTCCATACCGGTCTTTAAATTATTTCATATTAATTGTTCATCTCTTTACTCGATATAAATTTACGACTATTTATCACTAATACATCTTACGACTCCGCCTGTCTATTTTTGGTTATCCCTTTTACTTTTTACGCGTATAAAAAATGATAGTTTGATAAAAAAAAATTTAAAATTTTTTTTCTAAATAATAAATTAAATATTAAATCTTTATTTGGGAAAGAAATTCAAAAAATAATTTATCAAACTATAAGGGACAACTAATTTTTTTAATAATAATTTACGTTAAAATACACATAAAAAAATTAAAGATACAACTAAAAGGGAACGGAGGAAATATTTATCATGTTCTTTGTTTCACGTAATCATGCAAATTTTTTGAACAAAAAATGTAAATTTTTTTAATATAGTAAAATGTTAAAAAGAGACTTTGCATGCATAGCTTGTGTTCCAAAGTCAGTATAATTTAAGTAAATAAAAGCAACTCCAACAGACTTGCTATTAAACTTTTAAGTTATAATTTAAGTAATAGGAAAAAAATACCATTCAATAATGTATTAAAGATTTTTTAAATTATTAGAAAACGTCATTGCTTCCTTATTTCTCGACAACCTCAATCTTACTTTAAAATTATTATAATGGTAACTTACCTTTGATCATCCTAAATCATTCTTAGGAGAAGTTTTCTCTATAATAAATTAGAGAAAAAACCCTCTAAGATTGACTTTAAGAAAATTATCTCAAATTAGAATATTTTTTAGTATAAAAACGTTGTGACATTTTTGTAAATATATAAATTTTTTCGTAATTATAATAAAGTAATGATTTATTTATATGAAAAATCCTTTTAATCTTAGATAATTACATAAATTCATTACTAGGAGCATGATACTCAATAAATTATTATAAGCATTCTACTTTTTCTATATTATATATTAGAATGATAAAATATCAAATAAAAATATTATCGGTGTTTAAAGTAGTTATTTATATCTTAAATTATTAAATTTTAATATCTTATTTTTTAATTTTTTCTAATATTTTATATTAAATTTAAGAACGAGCGGTCATACCATATTACTGGTGTGTGTAATTGACTAATTGTGTACGTAAATACGTCGTGCGACTTGCAGTATGATACTACAATAACAATGAAATGGCTAAAAATGGATTGTCTAGACACCTTGTAGGTGACCTATATTTAATCACCTCATCACCCCTGGCTGATCTTTTACAACAAAGTCTTCAATCCAATTCTATACGCCACACACAGCGAGTTCATGCCCTCATTATCAAATCCCACTTTCGTTCCGAGATTTTTATCCAAAATAGACTCATTGATGTGCTCTTTTGTTTGGATGATGCACACAAGCTGTTTGATAGATTGCCTCACAGGAATACCTTACTTGGAATTCGATTATATGTGCTTTGCTTAATTCGGGTTGCGTTGATCATGCTAACAGGGTTTTGGGGTCAATGTCTTACCCTGATCAGTGTTCTTGGAATTCTTTAGTATCGGGTTTTGCTCAGCATGAACGTTTTCATGAGTCAATCGAGTGTGCTGTTAAGATGCATGGTGCGGGTTTTGCACTCAATGAGTATACGTATGGAAGTGCATTGAGTGCTTGTGCAAATTTGAGGATTGTATATGTAGGTTCCCAGATTCATACATGTATAGTCAAATCTCAGTATGCGTTAGATGTTTATATGGGCTCTGCTCTTATTGGTATGTATTCTAAATGCGGCTTTGTTGATTGCTCGAGGGAAGTTTTCGATGGGATGTCTGAGCGCAATGTAGTATCTTGGAATAGTTTGATTACTTGTTATGATCAAATCGGTCCAGCTCTGGAAGCCCTTAACATTTTTGTGAGAATGTTGAATTGTGGGGTGAAACCAGATGAAGTCACTTTAAGCTAGTGTTGTTAGTGCATGTGCATGCTTATCCATAATTAGAGAAGGTAAGCAAATTCATGCACAAATCATTAAATTTGACAGGTTAAGGAGTGATTTAGTTATATGTAATGCTTTAGTTGATATGTACGCAAAATGTAGCAAGATTAGAGAGGCGCGACATATATTTGATAATATGCCATTGAAGAATGTTGTGTCTGAGACATCCATGGTTAGCGGGTATGCAAAAATATTAAGCGTGAGAACAGCAAGATCAATATTTACAAAAATGATTGAGAAAAATATTGCATCTTGGAATGCTCTTATTGCGGGTTACACACAGAATGGAGACAATGTAGAGGCATTGGAACTATTTCGCCAATTAAAGAGGGAATCCGTTTATCCAACACACTATACATTTGGGAATCTCCTTAATGCTTGTGCAAATTTGGCTGATTTGAGAGTAGGGAGGCAAGCCCACACACATGTCTTGAAGCATGGTTTTCATTTCCATGCTGGACCAGACTGCAATATTTTCGTGGGGAATTCTCTCATAGATATGTATATGAAATGTGGGTCGGTGGACGATGGGATCCAGATGTTTGATAATGTGGAAGAAAGAGATCGAGTTTCATGGAATGCGTTGATAATAGGATATGCCCAAAATGGGCATGGATTGGAAGCTATTCAAATGTTTAAGGAGATGACGGTATCCGGAGAAAAAGCTGACCATGTTACGATGATTTGAGTTCTCTGTGCCTGTAGCCATGCCGGTCTAGTCAATGAAGGGCGTCAGTATTTTTATTCAATGAGTACAGAGTATGGTGTGGAACCGATGAAAGACCATTATACATCCATGGTTGATATGCTTGGTCGAGCTGGTTGCCTTGCGGAAGCTAAGAATTTGATAGGATTAATGCCAATGCCAGCTGATAGTGTTGATGGGGGTCTTTACTCGCTGCTTGTAAAGCATATCGAGACATTGAACTAGGCAAGTTTGTTGCTGAAAAGCTATTGGAGCTTGATCCTGACAACTCTGCTCCGTACGTTCTTCTCTCAAACATGTATGCTGAGCTTGGAAAATGGAAGGAAGTGATAAGAGTCAGAACACTTATGAGGAAGCGAGGAGTTATTAAGCTGCCCGGTTGCAGTTGGATTGAGATCCAGAGCGCAGTTCATACTTTCATGGTAAAAGATAAAAGGCATTCCAGAAAGAAGGAAATTTATTTACTACTTAATGTTCTTACGAAAATGATGAGGATGTCTGGATACATCCCTGATACTGGTGAATTAGAAGCTGATAACGAGGAAGACCAAGCATACTTCAGTTTGTCAGAGGCATAGTTGCTGCACTGCATAGCAGTTTGAGAGTAATAACAATATACATATTTTATTTTGTATTACATAGTCCTTTCAGTTTTATATTTTCACACTTGGGAGAAACAATATAATTTTTATTAATTATCTGATATGTCAAAATCTGTGCATTTCCAGGTGTTTGATACTTCGTTATAATTCTTCTTTGTTCTAATTGTTTTATCTTAAAACACTGATAGCATTTCTGTTTAGCCTGTCATATTGTTTAGCCTGTCATATTATTATAAGACCTCTACGCCCACGTCGAATTGATAGAGTGTGTTTATTAGCCAACATAGTTATAAATTTAGCCAAAAAAAGAGGTTGTGAGATTACATATCCTTGTATCTTGTACAATTAAATCAAAATTATCTTGAAAAATTTTGTTTCTTGTACGATTATGTTAAAAGTATAGAGTGCAATTATACTAAAATTATAAATGAATTTAGTGTAACCGAACTCTTAAGTGTTCAGTTCAGTTTGTTAAAATTCGTGGAAACTTAAACTCTAAGTTAAATCGAGCCTAAAAAGTTTGAGTTTGAATCGTTAAACAAATGATGCAACTCGTGAAAGTGTCTTTCAAGCTTATTTACAAATTTATATAACCAAATATAACTCGTAAATTTACTCATGATTCGTGAATATAGAAAAAAAATTGAAAATAAAATGAAATTTTCATTTGCAAACTAATAATATAAGTTTTACTTCTAATATTATACAAATTGAATTTATATATTTATATTTTAAGCTATATTATTTCTATTATATTACTTTAAATTCAAGAACTATGGTGACGAACCTATTTATCAATTTTGTTCGCAAATCTTATTATTGGATTTTTTTTTACGAATTATTGACTATCGAGTTGAAACATTTATGATCTAGTTTGGCTCGTTGAGAATAACCTTAAAATTATACTCAAGTTCAGTTTATGAACCAAACTGAGTTTGAATCAATTTTTATCAGACGCAAATAACGAACATTTCTAGTTATTTAGTTGAATTTAAGAACTATGCTTACAAACTACTAATCGAATTTGTTCACAAACCTCATCGTCAAGTCTTCTTTTTTTTTTGGACAAAAAAATGGTAACATTTTTGTGTAAATATGTATCTACGTATCACAAATTCTAATTACAATTCTACATTTCTACTGGGTTCAACACGTAGTTTATTGCATTGAAATCTTCATGAGCTCGCTTTCGAAAGAAAGCTGAAAAGGATGGTAGAGACAAAATGCATGTTGAGTTGTGCCTGAACTTCATAGAGACTCATACTTCATACCAAAAGATGTTTTCAGCAACCCATTGAATTCAGAACAAGGTTGTTTGATATGCTCTGATGTTCTTTTTGTTGAACACAAACTCAAATTTGAAGTAGCTTACTTTCCGTTGAAACAGGATACTCTGGGTTCAACGGTTTAAATTTGGGCAATTTGGTTGCAAAAGTAAACGATACAACAGGAAGAATAATCCAGTTTCTCTGACAATTCAAATGCACAGTATTATTTTCCTAAAGAGATTATTCAGGGCAGGGTAAGATCAAAAGAATTATTTATATAGAAGAAAACACAAGAGATGTGTATTATTTTTCATTATGTAAATATAACCAACATAAAACATATTGAACACACAGTTGAAATCTAGCTACCCAATTGAAAAAATATATATCATACAATCAGAAAGTTTAAGATGGAAATGGAAATGCAATGCTGAGCCACGCAGGGAGCATATAGTTCAAGACTCATGTAAAGTAAATCATCACCATATATATCAATTTAAGCAGTCTTGGCTGAGAATAAGTGAATAAACCCCATCTTATTTATATATGAGAAGCACCTTTGGCTGAGAATGATGTCGATTGACATCATATATATGAAACTAAGCAGTCCTGAAGAGAATATCTCTACTAATGAAGACCNAATCTTTACTAATGAAGACCAAGTCCCAAACAATGCAACAACAAAGCCAATGACAGCCACCTAACCATCCAAGAGCCATCCTTTCCGACCCATATCTTCCTTATGAGCCATCCAATGAAACAAAGCAGGCAGCACAAATACTAATACAATGCAAACACTACTCCCAGTTGGCTGAGAATGATGTCCCTCTACAGCATATATATGAATCTAAGCAGTCTTGGATGAGAATATCTCTACTAACGAAGACCAAGTCCCGAACAATGCAATAACAAAGCCAATGACAACAACCATTCCATCCAAGAGCCATCCTTTCCAACCCATATCTTCCTTATGAACCATCCAATGAAACAAAGCAGGCAGCACAAATCCTAATACAACACAAACACTACTCCCAACTAATGACAAAAAATCAGCAAAATTAGGCACAGAAAGGGCAATCAAACTCAACAACAAAACCATCAACCATCTCAACAACAATGTATACCTTCCTTCACAAACTCTCCTCTCCACAACCTCGTAAACTGGATTCATCATCAACGGAAACGAGAAAAACAGATTCACACATAACCCAAACTGAACCAAGCTACTCAACAATCCTGCACCCATGTTGGTAGTAATTATATCTTTAGTATTCTCCCCAAAGGCAAAATACCCCAAAATCCCAAACAAACCAAACATCGAAGAAATGAAAGCCATCGCCAAAGCCAAAGTCCTCCCAAACTTGTCTTTCTCCCGTATCTCCGATTCCAATGGTAACACCATTCCAATCCCCTCAAATGCATAAACCGAAACACCTAATCCATAAAAGAAATTCGAAAACCCTGCAAACACTCGAGTCATAGGCATTGCATTCATAAACACCATTACATCCTCAACCATAACAACCCCCATTGCTCCAAGATCAACAGCACCTGCAAAAATACTCAAAGGCGCAAGATGGGTCAACGTAGGAATCGAATTCAACCCCAATTGAAAAGGAAAACAACCCCATACATAAATCGCTTTGGCAGAAACACCCAACACTTTCGTATCCTCCTCATTAAAAATATAAGCCAAAGTATTCGCAACAAAAATCAGGTAACTAACACAGAACCCGGCTTGTGACAAGACAATCATAACATCAACAGCAAGCCTACCAGAAGCACCACAAACAACAAAGCCAAGATCACCAAATGAATTAATCTTAGAAAACCCAGACAGGGTTTCGAGACGACGACGAGTATAAACAAGAGACATCATACAATGGTAAGTAAGGATAGCAACAAAGAAGAGCATGAGTGAACCAGTGAGCCAACCTGTTCTTTTAAAAGTGTAAGGAAGACCAAGAACACCAGCACCCACGATGGCCATGAAAACATTGGCAAAGGTCTTTGATTGAGAGGAGCGTAAATGGGGTTTGTCTAAAAGAGTTGAATTTTCAGTGGGTAAGGAAGAGTCTATGGAGTATGTAGATGAGCTTGCATCATCTTTGGCGAGCACCATCTTTCCTGATCAATTGATTAAGAGGGAGAGATTGAAGATCTTAGAAATGAATAGAATTGTGTTTTTGTGCGTGTGTTTTTGGGTTTGGAAGAAAACAAAGAAACACGGATAAAGGAGATATTTATATTCTAGGATGTTTACTAGTCAAATATAGATTAAATTATTAATTATAGTTATTAAATTTATAACACGTGGGAAGTATGAATTATATATATATATACAGTATAGGGTCATGCTCAAATACAAAATAGCTTAATTGAGAAATAGAAAACCTTATCATTATACCTGCCGCACCCACACACAAATTATATACACCCTCACACACACAATCCCATCTATTCTCCTCCGTTTTTAATTTGATTTTTCCCGTCAATTGGCAAAGTTTTTTTCAAATCTAACTTCACCACATTTTTTTNTAGATATTAAATATATTATTTTTATTAAAGAATAAATATTAATTTTTAGGTATTTACATTAAAATATTTTATTTTTTATTATTAATTTTAGAATTAATAAATTAAATTATTGATTTTAATATATTAATAATAAATTTTGAATTTTTAATTGTTTTAGTATTTTTAGAGTTAATATTATATATTATAATTTAATATTTTATTAATACGATTAAAGAATTTTCTTTGGAAATTTTGTTAGTAAAGTTCGAGTTAGTAATATTAATTTTAATTTACATTATATTATTGATAAAATTCTAGTGTGAAGTTTTATTATCATTTTCTGAACTTTTAATATCAATATTAAATATTTTATTAATATTGATATTAAATTCTTAAATTTTTTGTTAGTATTCTAAATAAAATCTTTCTTACCCTTGTTTTATATAAAAGAAAATAAAGTATCTAATTATTATCAAATTAAATTCTTTTATTTTATAAAAAATTAATATTAATATAAATGTTATGGAATAAAATCTAGGGTGTAATTAATACTACGGTTGAGATTACGTAGCTTCAATGATTATTCTCGTGTTTCGTGATTCAATCTATACTCACAGGCTACCTATGTACCTTTATAGTTGTAAAATATCAAGTCAAAAAATGTAATTCCAAGAATAAGGGATTACGTCATATATGAATGTTGAGAATCTTAGAATTAGATTAGATTTAAGATAATTGGTGACAAGTCACCTCCTTAGACGAGGTCCTGGGACCTTATTTACATAAAACACTTGCCTTGTAGGATTCTGTACCTTGGAGGCTACTTGTAATATATGTAATAATTTAGTTAATTAGTAATAATAGTAGTAATAATAATAATAATGTTAATAGTTTTTAGTAAAATTTGATTAGAAATAGAATTGGGTATTAAATTAGTAACTAGATTAGAAAAAGGATATTATTTACTATAACTTTATATATATAATATACACTTGCACGGGCCTTATAAAAAGATACATGATAGAGTTTTATTGAACCCTAAAAATTGAAGATTTCGGAAGCTGTAAAAGATACCAACGCCGTTAATGTGGGAGAAAAAGACAGGATGAAGGAGCACATCAATAAAATACATATATTATTTATCTCGGTGGAACAAAGAGAAAGACGAGCCAATCAACAATAATTCAGTACTTAGTCAAGGTAATTCAAAAAACTATAACCCGAGTATGCACATGCATATAGGTGACGATTTTGATTTCTCAGGGTTCACATATCTAGTACACAAACAAACAGAAAGTCAAGCCATGTTATACATATATATTATTTAATTAGTGAATATGTTACGATTAGATGTCTGAATTAGATTTATATGTTATTTTTTTATGATGAATGCACACAGGCTAATGTCTATTTATATAAAAAGAATATAAAAAGAAAGGAACATGATAATGTGTCAGGGCTAATATACATATAGTAATCGTATGTTATGAGCCAATAATATTGGCAAATAAATTGTATAAATTAGTAAATAAATTGTATTAATAAAAATTTAAACATTAAATTTTTATTCAGAAAAAAAAAATTAAAAATAAGTTACGAAACTATACTTTATATGCACCTTAAAATGCGTGCCGGACCTTCTCTCCGAAAGGATAACAATTGGGTGGGACGGAGGGAGTATCAGAGATTTTGGATTTATTCACATTTATCATTTTGAATTATTTTAGAGGTTTTATTATTAGTTGGAGACCTGTTGAACCTATTTAATTATTAAGTTTGGTGGATTTTTGTTCTCTGTATTCAGGTTTGTGGTTTAAAAGTAACCCCTCATCTCATTTTGGGAAGTGGGTGTTACAGAGATTATGGCTTTGAATATCATATGTGACAACCCAGGTCAAATCTCGAGTCTTTTTCAAAAATCAGGTTAAGTCCCGACTTCCGAATCTAAAATAAGCCAAAGTAAACATGCCCAAATGTAACAACTTGGGTAATCCACAAACCCACCACATACCCCCAAAATATCATGGTTTGTTGGTGCACTTAGTAGTAGTACTTTTACTTATATACTAAACAAAGTATCCCAATCTACTCGATGTGGGACTGAGGTGTTACACTACTTCTCAACGTAGTTTCCTTCTATATGATTGTTCTGCCCCAATTTTGGTAATGGGTATAATTTGGGTCCATAATGACTAGGATAGAACTTTGGTAAAAGGACGTTCATTGACGGTAGAGATTCTACCTAAGAAGCTCTATGAATGCCGGAAACGCGAGGTTTGTGCATGGATGAGGTTCATTCATGGTTGAGGTTCACTAGTTCTTGAGGTATAAAATATTAAGGTTCATCTGTGTCAGAGCTCCGAGTTTTGAAGGTCTGAGGTTCGAGTTTTGTGGTTCATACATTGAACAACAGACAATTTAGCAAATAAGTATCATCTCCTAAACTTTAGGAGCACGTAATTGAAGATATATATGGACTATATGAGGATAAATATGACCTAATTATCATATATATATATCATATTGTTATGGGCTAAAAATGATTTATAAAGACATAATTAATGTCGCATTAATTATATCTAAATCTGGTCCACCTAAACCGACCCGGTCCAGAAACTTGGGCACAAGGTCCGAAACTAAGATAAGGTCAATATTGGGCCCAAAATGCGCTTGTATCAAGGACGCTTGATACATGCCCAAGTCGGTCAACCCACGTGGTCCTCAGCCCGGGATCGTCACGGTCCAGAATCCTGATGATCTAGAACCTTCCTCGAAGGCAATTAATTGAGTAGCCCCCAAGGCACTTGGTCAACAAGGAAACTGAGTCCAAAACAAAAATTGAGTCATAAACAGAAATGTCCGACAAATCAGCATGATCATCTAATTAAGAGACTTGTTCGGCATGTCTCCAATCTTTAATCGAATACCTAGACTCTCAGTCATCTATATAAAGGGCCTAATCTCTCATTCTTAGAACTACGTCTACCTTGATTCTCAATACGATTGAGATACGTAGGCATCTTGATAAAACAAAGATAGTTCTCACAAGCAAGTGCAGTCATTAAAGCTCGAAACTCAAAAACCCTAGCATTCAATACGCATTAACTACGACCTAGTTTCTAAGGGAGGGAGGAAGACATCAACCATGGTAAGAACATGATGTACTAAGGGAGACATCATCCCCACCACAGAAGACTCAATTGATGTAATTCCACCAAATGGAACTCAACCCACCGAGGTCGTCCCTTCTACGATGATGCTCCCAACTGAGACTCAAGGAACGAGTAGGTCTGGCACCCTAAGCATAATTGTTCATCCCTCCCATACTGATGGGACATATCATGGAGTTTATCCTCCTCTTCAGTTGACTCAAACTCCTTTTATTGCTACTGCTCACTCCAATATGTAAATCTCAACTATGGTGATCTCGGCCGAACAACCTAGGAACCCTATTTACGGGCTCCCTCCAGGCTACCAGCCTTCTTACATACTAGGGTCGGAGCCCTACCAAGCCCTCAACTATCAAATGGGAGTCCATGATTATTTAGGACCTTACTCTACGGATGAGGACACGACTAATGAGGATGTCAACCCAAGAAGAAGAAGGGAAGGAAAAGAGCCTATGAGTGAGACTCGTCCTAAGTCTCGTGAGACCATAAAGGAGTGAATAGAGGCTCATGAAGCTAGCTTGAAAGCATTGAGCAAAGACGTGGAACGGGAAAAGGCAAGGTTGCCCTCAAGGCGTGAGGCCCCTATTGTGATAAACCTAGATTGAGCACCGCAGAAGACCGAAAATATGATTCGAGGACCATCCCTACTAGGGTTGAAACCCCTAAGGCTAATCCTACCCACCTCATGACACTCGGAGATCCTGATGATCCAACTTCTCCGTTCACGGATGAGATCATGAATGATCACAAAACCAGGAACTTGAAGATGCCCGACCATCAAGGTCTTTGATGGAGCAGGAGATTTCACATATCATGTCAGGACGTTCTCCAATGTACTGCTATTGTAGCCAAAGAAGCACTGAAGGTACCAGACCTAGATGAGAAAGTGGCCATGATAGCCCTGCAACAAGGAACCATGGATGTTTACTTCAAAATATCTTTGGCCAAGCATCCGTCGGAGGACATGAATTTGCTCCAAATCAGAGCCGGGAAGTACATTAAGGCTGAGGATAGCATGAGGAAGGCGAACACCAACCCCAATAATAGGGGAGGAAAGAGAAGATGAACAGATGACAAGTAAGATGTCAAGGAAAAGTATCCTCATATTGCCAAAGACTCGGACTCAAAGAAGTCTAAGACATGATTTGTACCCAAGTTTATAGGGTATGCAAGTCTAAATGCCCCCCAAAAGTCAAATCTTGATGGAGATTAAAAAGAGCAGAGAGGTTCAATGGCCGAAGCCACTAAAGACTGATCCTGAAAAGAGAAACAAGGATATATTCTGCAGGTTCCACAAAGATACGAGACACGATACCAACGACTGCAGACAACTCAATGACGAAATTGAGTACCATACTAAATGAGGAAAGCTGAGCAAATTCACCAAGAATGGTGAGAGAGATGATCGAAGGAGAGACCACGATGATAGGAAGCCACAACCAAAAGGGTCGGTAATCAATGTCATCTCTGGAGGGCCGACTTCCGCCGACATCGGGCAAAACCCTAGAAAGGCTTACGCTCGTGAAGTAATGCACATAGTAGGGGAAACCCTGAAGAGGGCCAGGACTGAAGTGTCTCTAATGTTCGACGACTCTGACTTAAAAGGGGTGAAGTTCCCCCACGATGACCTTTTGGTCATCACGCCCGTGATTGGAAATTCTCTTATCAAAAGAGTCCTAGTGGACAATGGATCGTCTGTTGACATCCTGTTTTATGATGCGTTCATTAAGATAGGCTACAATGATGCACAACTCACACCCTTTGACATGCACGTCTACAGGTTCAATGGAGTTGAATCCGGTATTGAAGGGACCATACAACTACCCATGACATTGGGTCAAGAGCCAAGAGATGTCATTAAGATGTTGAACTTCCTTATCATTAAGGCCACGACAACCTACAGCCTGATCTTGGGATGAACTGGCTTGCACGCCTTCAAGGCCATAGCCTCAACATATCACCTGAAAGTCAATTTCCCTACAAGGAATAGTGTTGGTGAAGAGAGGGGAGATCAGAAGTTAGCCCAAAGTTACTAGTGGCAGCATTGAGGCTTGACGGTACTGGGAGCAGGTCTTGCCATTGAGGACATAGACGTCCATGAAAATAATGAACAAAGGGGAAACCTGCGGATGAGTTGGTTTCCATACCGCATGTTCCAAACGAACCTCACAAGATTACTTACATAGGAGCATTGCTCCTAGAACCCCTAAAGGGAGAGTTGACAAAATTTTTGCAAGAGAATAGCGACGTTTTTGCTTGGACGGCAGCTGATATGCCAGAATTTGATCCTGAATACATGACCCACAAGTTAAATGTGGATCCTGAAAGGAAGACTGTTAAACAGAAGAAGAGGACATTTGTTCTTGACAGGTAAAAGGCCATAAGGGAAGTGGTTAACAAGTTGTTAGAAGCTGGGTTCATAGAGGAGATCCAATTCCCCGAATGGTGGACCAACCCTGTCATGTTGAAAAAATCCAATAAGAAGTGGAAAATGTGTGTAGACTTCACGACTTAAATGATGCTTGTCTAAAGGACTGCTTTCCTCTATCATGGATAGACACCTTGATCGACGCCACCGCTGGCCATGATATGTTGAGTTTCATTGATGTATTCAGTGGCTACTACCAAATCAGAATGCATTAGGATGACATCCCTAAGGTATCATTCATAACTAATTTTGGCGTGTTTTGTTATCTCGTTTTGGCTTTTGGTTTTAAGAATGCAGGAGCAACCTATCAAAGGTTAGTGAACAAGATGTTCAAACATCTCATTGAAAAGACCATAGTAGTCTACGTGGATGACATATTATTAGTCAAAAGCCTCGATAAGGCCGATCATATCAAGCATTTAAACTTTTGAGGAACCACAAGATGATGTTAAACTCGACCAAGTGCGTGTTTGGAGTTGGGTCTAGAAAAATTTTAGGCCTGATGGTCATAGAGCGCGGGATTACAGCCAACCCCGACAAGATAAAGGTAATTCTCGATATGGAGCCGCCAAAGTCTGTCAAGGACGTTCAAAATCTAACTAGAAGAGTGGCAGTCCTAGGGCGATTCATCTCCAAATCAGGAGATAAGTGCCTCCCACTCTTTAAGACACTTAAGAAAATGAAAGATTTCATCTGGAACGTAGAATGCCAAGAGGCCTTTAAAGGGCTCAAGACGTACATGGTCGAGCCACCACTTCTAGCCAAGCCAGTTGTCGGTGAGACTCTCTACCTATACATGGCTATGTCTGAGCATGCTTTGAGTGTTGTGTTGATAAAGGAGGAGAACAAGATTCATACGTCAATTTACTATGTGAGCAAAGTGCTACACGGGGCGAGTTGAATTATTCTACCATCGAAAAATTTGCTCTAGCCTTAATCACAGGTTCGAGAAAGCTAAAGCCATACTTCCAAACATATAAGATAGAAGTGCTGACGAGCCAGCCACTAAGGAGAATCATGCATAACCCCAAGGCAAGTGGGAAATTGATAAAATGGGCAATTGAGCTCAGAGAATTTGATATTTGATACAAGCCCCGTGCCGCAATAAAAGCTCAAGCCTTGGTTGATTTCATGGTTGAATGCACCATTAACAACCAAAAAATTGGGGGCAAGAGTATAAGGAAGAAGAGCCTAAGGGAGGCGAAGAAAAGAAGGATAAAGAAGAAGAGTCTAGGACTAGCCAAGGCTTTGAGAGCCTAGAACTTAAAGATTTATGAAGACTCGAGATTGATTCTTTCACAGGTGAATGGTAAATTTGAAGCCCGAGATGAAAAGACGGCCAGGTACTTAAGGATTTTAAAAGCTCAGATGACTCAATTTAAAGAGTGTTTGGTAAAGCATGTCCCAAGGGAGGAAAATAAGAAGGTTGATGCCTTGTCTTAGGTCGTATCCTCGAATACAGAAAGCTATTCGGGAAATGTCTATTTTCAAGTGTTGAACACACCAAGCCAAAAAGCCAAACTCATGGTCGCTATAAGCCAAGGAATTTTTTGGATGGATCCAATAAATGCTCATCTTGAAAATGGTTGAAATCCAACCTACCCGATTGAAGCTAGGAAGTTCACCGCGAGGGCCCTGAGGTATGCCCTGATTGAAGGGACCCCATACAAGAAGTCATTTGTCATCCCATACCTAAAGTGCTTAAGGCCTCAAAAAGCCGAGTTGGCTCTGAAGGAAGTCTATGAAGGCATATGAGGACAACACTTGGGGGCAGGGCCCTTGCTCATAAGATCGTCCGTCTAAGATTTTACTGGCCTGAAATGCTGAGTGATGCAAAAGCCTATGAGAAGAAGTGTGATCGCTATCAAATGTTTTCACCTGTGGTTAGACAACCACATGAGATGTTGACATCCATTAACTTCCCAATCTCATTTACTATGTGAGGGATGGACATTCTAGGCCCGTTTTCAATGGCCAGCGCCCAAATGAAATTTCTCATAGTGGTGATTGACTACTTCACATAGTGGATTGAGGTCAAACCCTTAGACCAGATCACCACCAAGCAAGTCACCCAATTCTTTTGGGAGAATATCATATATAGATACGGGCTCTCAATGATCCTTGTTTCTGATAATGGGACACAGTTTAACAATGAGGAGTTGAGAAAGTATTGCGAAGGGTATGACATCGAACTATGGTTCACTTCCGTAGCCCACTCCGAGGCTAATGTCCAAGCAGAAGTTGCCAATCGAATTATCTTGGATGGACTCAAGAAGAGGGTTGAACGCTTCAAGGGAAGTTGGGTTGACGAGATACTCTCAGTACTCTGGGCTTACCATACCACAAGCAAGGTAAGCACCGAGACTACTCCATTTATGTTGGCATACGGGACTGAAGCAGTGGTACCCGTAGAGGTAACTCACATATCCCCGAGAGTAAAGGCATTTGAGCCAAAAGCTAACACCTAAGTCATGAATTTAGCCCTAGATCTAATTGATGAGGTGAGTGATGAGGCCAATGCGAGGATAGTCGAGAATTAGAAGCGAGCTTCCTTCCACTACAACCTCGGAGTCAAAGAATGGTTTTTCAAAAAAGGAGACTTAGTCTTCAGAAAGGAAAAGGCGTCCGGTGTGAGACCAAAATAAAAGATGGCTCCCAATTGGGAAGGGCCATACCAAGTAAAGGAAGTCTCTGGGCAAGGCTCCTACCGGCTCCAGGCGTGCCTCAAACCTCAAGTCTTATTTCATTTGAGTAGCTCTTGCATGAACATATCTAGTAAGACTATGTAGCAATAAGGTTCATGTGAAACCATTAGTGCAGTAGTAAAATTTATCATTCTCCAAGGAGAAATTTATGTAAGGGTCGAGCCCATTTTGAGAATATTAATGCAAGTTCGATTCTTTGTTTCTTGTCATGTGATCTTGTTTATGTGTCAAGCACCTATTGTGTGCAAGTCTAAAGATGACCAAGTACCGAAAAAATAAAATACCAAGGAAAGAAAGCTCTTTCACTGCCTTACTTTGGCCTCTCTCTAGCTAATAATGCAATGAGGCCTACCCTTTACTAATACTAATACACTTCCTAGGTTCTAATCACTCTATCACTCCATACTCACCGAAATAAGGTCAGCATGAGTGATGGTGAACTTGGACCAGTCTGGTCAACGCAAGCACGGAATCAACCAAGACTAAGCATGAGTGATGCCCCAATCTGGCTCAAAAGGGGTCTTGATGCTACCATCGGCCTCTCGGGCTCTCTTTCCAAAGTTCGAAAAGTGCTGCAGAAAATTTAGGACTTTCACAACATGAGGATTTTCCATCTTCATAGCCCTCCTCAGCATCCTCCGAGTGGGCACTTCACCCTTGTCCATACTCTTATCCATGCGATCGGCAACTGAAACAAGACAAGAAAAATATCGGAATAAGAACAAACATGCTCAAAGTATATAATGGGTGAAAAACAATTACCCTTCAATGAAAGGCCACTAAGGCCCACTACGACCAAATTCCTTATGGTCAAGATTGCTTGAAAATGAGTTTTGTCGTTGTCTGCAATGAGATTGTCACGATCCTCCAACTCATAAGGGTTAAGATCATGGATGAAGTGTGAACTCTCTTGCATATGATTGAAGTCACTTCTGAAGAAATAACCAAGGTATCCCCCTTTCACTTAAGAATGACAAACTTCTTGTTCTAAAAGTGGTTAGAATCAGGGAGAGAAAATGCGTTCACTATGTGAGGAACGTCCTCCTTATGTTGGATACTCACCCAACCAGCTCTGCTAAGAGGGTGAAAGTGAAAATGCTTCTGAATATTGAACAACTGAACGGGATCCCCAATTGATGGCATCTGATAAAAAACAGACTTATGAACCTCCACCCATTGGGGTACAGCTGGCGACGATGAATCTTGACTTCAGCTAACAATCTGACGATGAAAGGGTGAACTCGAAACATCAACCATGCTTTGAAAGCTCCCTTGAACACACAAAGGACCTCCGGGTACTAGATACAAGTTATGTGATTTACTGTTGGTTCATGGACCTTTATACACTCAGGGAAACTATACTTCTCCTTGATCTTAAGGACATCCGGTCGTCTCAGTTTGCACGAATAAGAGAATGCGCTGAGATGAGAGTTGTTTGGAAAATCCTCCGCCATCTCACCCAAGAGGTCTACCAAACTAATATAACGACGATCGAAATACAAAGGCGGGATATAGGTTTAACCTTTCGATGCCCTGACATTTCCACGCTTGTCCATCATCTCTGCCATTGAATAAAGTGGTTGTGAAACGTTGTCAGCCATCTTCAACTCTCGGTTGAGAACTTGGTGGATCCACGATGGAGAAAGCCTACAACAAAGCTTGAAAGAACTTAAAAAAACTTGAGAGATTAGAAATGCTAGAAATGAAAGTGTGAAGTAAAATGAACACTTTCACTCCCCTTTTATAGAGAAAAGGATGACCTACTACATCAAGTCTTAACTCAGGCTGGTTTGTGTTAGCAGGTCATATGAAGGTTATATGCACAAAAATGACAAAAGTTGATCATTCGAAGTGAGGAACTATGTTAAAACTACGTTAAAAATTGACGAGGGAGTATTATCAATCATGACTTAATGGCTAACAGCACTTAAGAAACCAAAGGACAAAGTTGGACTCTAATCGAGGATTAGGGATACTAATCAAAGAAACTGACTAGAAATCATGAATTTCCGGCCCAAGAAGTAATGGTCAATCAATCAAGTGAGCAGTCAGCCTAGATTGATCCTAGATCAACGAAGTTTGTAAACCAGAGGAAGCGAACCTCCATTCATTTTAAAGAGCTTAGGTCAACCAGAACGTCTTCTGGACCAAGCCCGGAGTCGGCCTAGATTGATCTTAGATCAACGAAGTCCGCCAACTAAAGGTAACCAACCTCTACCCATTTTAAAGAACTTAGGAAAACCAGAATGTCTTCTCGACCAAGCCCTTAGTCACCCTAGATTGATCCTAGACCAACGAAAAATAGACGACAATCAGCAACACCCGCAAGCTACGAAAATGTGAAACGGATCCCGAAACTCTAAAGCAATGGCCTACCGAGACCCAGGTCAGCCAACCTAGAGGTCCCCTGACAATCAAGCTAGGTCGACCAGGCCCTTGGGAGGCTCTGGCCAACCAGGGCCAGCCGACAGGCACCTGGAAGGCCTCAGGATAACCAGGCATCTAAAAGGCCTCTATCCGACCAGGGTTGGCTGACCAAGGTTCTTGGTAGGCCCGATTGGTTGGCACCTCGGCCCCGTTTTGACTAGTTCGATGGCCCTGATGGCTCCCGGACCTGATTCTGGGCAGTTTTGTCTCAAAAAATGATTTTTTTTTTAATTTTTGGATTAATCCCGAGTAGGGTCAATTAGTATAATCCTATTTCAAATTAGCCTGTATTAAGGTTGATTAGTGACTTACCATGCCGGTTAGCCCTGATTTGGGTCGATTAACGATGATTATCAAGCACTTAGCCATAATTAAGGGTAAAAATAGCGTAAACCATTTAGATTAATCCCAATTAGGGTGTATTAGCAACTTTCACACTATAATTAGCCTATATTAAGGCTAAAAGGTGGTAAATGCTCCAAAATTAGCCTCAATTAGGGCGTATTAGCATCGAACACCGCTTAATTAGCTTCAATAGGGGCACAAGCATGAGTAAACACTCGAAAACACATGAATCTTTGTAAATGTGTAGGTGGCTTCTTACTTTATTAAAGGGATGAAGCCCAAAAAGGGTAGATAGGATATTAATTTGAGATGAAACACCTTCATAACTTCTACGAAACCTTAAAAAGTTTTCCTAGAAGTTGGGGGCAAATGGTATGGGCTAAAATTGAGCCCTAAAGACATAAAGAATGTCGCATTAATTAGGCCCGAATCTGGTCTAAAAGACTATGACCTGCCCGGTCCAAAAAACTAGGCACAAGGTCTGAAACTAAGACAAGGTCAATATTGGGCCCAGAATGCACATGTATCAAGGACGCTTGATACAGGCCTTATTCGGTCAACCGGCGTGATCCTCATCTCAGGATCGTCACGGTCCCGAATCCTGATGATCTAGAACCTTCAAGGAAGGCAACTCAAAGTATAGCCCCCAAGGTACTTTGGTCAACAAGGAAAGAGAGTCATAAACAGAAATTGAGTCATAAATAACAACGTCCAACAAATCAGTATGATCTTCTAATTAGGAGACTTATTCGCCAAGTCTCCAAACCTTAATCGAATACCTAGACTCTCAGTCGTCTATATAAAGGGCCTCACCCCTTATTCTTAGAACTACATCTGGTTTGATTCTCAATACGCTTGATATACGTAGGCACCTTGCTAGGACATAGATAGTTTCGACAAGCAAGTATAGCCATTAAAGCTCGAAGCTCACAAACCCTAGCATTCAATACGCGTCAACTACTATCTAGTTTCTGATCCATAACACATATATATGATGTATATGATTATATACACATATATATGCATCCAACCGCCTAGAATGGAGGTTAAATGACGTTAGGACTCTATGGGAACGTCCTGGCAGTATCCTAATAAAATTCAACAGCGACAAATTTATAGGTAGATGACAAAAAACCACTCGAAACATGGCTGATCACTACAAATCATAAGTACATAGCCCATAGAACTATATATGGACTTGATTACCTATAAATACAGAATATATAGGCCATTTATCAAGGATGATTATTTGAATAAGGACGAGGGCACCCTAAATACTCGAGAGATATATTTTTCTAATAATCTAGAGATGCTTGCACGGAGCTACACCACTCCTATTCATCGAAAAACCCGACAAATTCAGTCCAAACTTAATCCAAATCACCTTTCCGTGCACTCGGGAAGCTTGGTTATGACAATCATTGGCATATTTTATATGGTTATCGGTCAAAATCATTCCCAATATTTTTTGGCACTAAAATGAGAGATTTGATTCTTTGAAGGAAAGAATGTTGAGAAGAACCAATAGCGAACGAATGCCATCCAACGGGTACGAAGATAAGCCCTGGACCGAAATCATTGATGAAGACCTGATTAATGTTGTTAAACAAATAGAAAATTGAGTTGGTGGACTAGAAAAATCCTCTGAAAAGATGAAATGATGGCGAAGAAAGCAATGCAAATCGTTAGAACTAAGACGATAATAGAGGGAGGTTAACCTTGCTGTTTGATGTTGGCAAGATAGAGGCAGCATGAAACCCAGATTTTTTGATGTTAAAACTAATCAGGAGGATCCATATGTGAGGTTCCATGTCGAGGAACCAGAGGTTCAGGAGCAGGGAATCCCAGAGGTTCTCTTGTAATAAGCATTAGTGTGTCTGATAGATAGGGAACGAAGCTCAGTAAATAGGACCTGATACACAGGTTGGATAATGCCAAGCAGGAACGTGACTGGCATGAGAGGTCCGAGTTTCGAGGTTCTCGAAGATGAGATGCCAGGAACCATCACAGAGGTTCTAGAAGTAACATGTAGCAAAAGATCGTTCAACTAGAGCGCCAACTGCAGATTAGAATCATAGAAGCTCAGGTTCTAGTCATGTTTCTACTCACAACCGTGAGATGTGTGAAACTCAGGAGTCTAATGGGTTGGTGAAACAATCTCCGATGGTAAAAATGGGCACTATTAGATGGATGACCTTCGAAAGGCGGTGGAGAAGCTCAATGAAAATAAGAGGTCCAACAGTGGGCTGGCTTTTACCTCATCTTTCATAAAGAATGTTCGAGAATCGCCTCTACCTCGTAACTATAGAGGTATAGGTGACCTGATGTTTGATGGGACCGCAGATCCAGTAGAGTTTTTTAGCAGGTTCAACACTGAAATGAAGGTCTATTAGATCAAGGACCTCACCAAGTGTCGCCTCTTGGCTACGACAATGAGGAAATGAGCTCATCGGTGGTTCAATGGACTCCCGACCAACTCGATAAAGACTTTACAACAAATGACAGAGCTCTTTGTTTCCTAATTTTGTGCTATAGTTGCACACGATCCTCATGTCGACACTCTAGCGAATATCAAGCAAATAGAAAATGAATCCTTGAGAAAATATTTCAAGAGTTTTAATGTTGAGGTACCTCGAGTGAGGAATGCTTCAAATTAGACATTGAAGTACTTTTTCATTGTGGGAGTTATTCCCGAAACGGATTTCTGGAAAGAGCTTCAAGGTAGAGAACCCAAGACACTAATGGATTTCTATGCTAGAGCTAAGTCGTATAAGGTTGTTGAGGAGTCACTTCAGAGGCTCATCAAAGAAAAAGATAATGGAGGCAGAATAGGTGGGTAAAAAGTAAGAGGAACTGTTCCTACAATCTAAAAAATAGAGGCTTTAGCAAGAGAACCTCGAATATCAAAGCCTCAGGTTCTAAGACTGTAGCTCATGATGTTAAAACGGCTCCCATGACGGTTAATACCACCGAAGCTCGAACCTCAGATTGAGGCAGGAACCCTCCTTGAAGGAGCCTCCACAGATATGAGGAATACACTCCCATGGTATCCTCTATCAAGGATATTTTTGAAGTTAATGACAAAGTTGGGGTATTCAGGAAGCCCGCTAGAATTGGACCTCATTGTCGAAAAGACGTGAGGAAATATTGTGTGTTCCACGATTTAAACTGGTGATTGCCGACACCTCAATGATCAAGTTGAGGATCTAATACGAATGGGGTATTTAACAGAATTTGTGGCTAAAGAATATCAGAGTTTCAAGGATAATTGAACTAAAAAAGAAGCTGATAAAGAGAAGCAAGGTAACCCAACCAGGGCAGTTGGCATTGGAACTATAATTGGAGGTACAAATATTGGTGGAAATAGCCAGAATGCAAGGTAGATGTACGCTCGTGAAGCTTAAGGTCGACCTCTCACCAATGTCTTGTCTGAAAGACCCCCGAAGCTCTTCAAGAGAAAAGCAACAGACATTACCTTCACTGAGGAAGATGCTAAGTGAATTCACCACCCACACAGTGATGCTCTAGTCATTACTATTTCTGTTGGAGGTCTGAATGTACACAGGGATTTTGTAGACAATGAAAACTTTGTCAATGTGTTTGTTTATAGAACTTACCAGAAGATGGTATACCTGGATAAGGAAATGAAGGCATCCTACAATGAGCTATATGAATTTACCCGAAACTCAATCCAAATTGTGGACATGTGAACCTCCTTGTAACTCTGGGTGTAGAACCTCTGTCGATCACATAGTTTGCCAAATTTATTGTGGTCAATGATAAAAGACATTTTGTACAATGCTTTAATGATGAGACCTATGCTCAAAGAAATAAGGGTAATAACCTCAACCTATCCCTTGGCAATGAAGCTCTCAACTCTCAATAGAATCATCTGTGTACGAGGTTCGCAGGTAGATTCAAGAGAGTGTTATAATAATGCTCTACACTCTACTGAAAAAGCATGTAAGCACCTAAAGTTGACCTACAATGATAACAGAGAACCTTAGGAACAAGAAGTATTGAAAGGAGATGAAGAGAGATTTTTGCAATGCAATCATGTATGTGCAACATCCAGGTGAAGAGCATTATCAAGATGTTGCTGGTTTTCGGGGGGTAGGTACCCCTATACCAGTACTGATGTTAGAAGCTCCATACGATGGAAACGTTGAAAACTACAACACCCCTAAGGGAGGTCCTGAGGGTGTTATGATAGAAGCTCAAAATCAGGAACTTCATGGTAGACGAATCTGATCCTACTAAAAATGTCAAGGTGTGGAAACAGTTGAAGCTCAGTATAAGAGAAGTTCTGACATCATTCTTGAAAGACAATCAAGACGTGTTCGTTTGGGGTCACTCTGATATGATGGGCATAGACCCAAAGGTAATTTGCCATAAACATAATATTGGTCCAGAGAAGAGGGTTGTAAGGCAGAATTGCCAAGCTCTCAGCACAGAGAGAGAGCTTCCACACTCAAAGAAGCGGTTGATCGGCTGCTTGATGCTGGCTTGGTACGAGAGTCTTTCTACCCACAGTGGTTAGCGAATCTGGTTCTAGTTAAAAAGCCTAATGAGAAATGGCATACATTTGTGGACTTCACTAATTTGAATAAAGCTTGCCCGAAGGATAGCTTCCTGCTACCTGGAATTGATTAATTAGTGGATTCCACTGCTGGACATGACTTCTTGTGTCTGATGGAAACTTACTACGGGTACCATCAAATTCCTATAAATGAACCTGATTAAGAACATACCACTTTTATAACTGATAGGGGTTTATATTACTACATTGGAATGCCATTTGGATTGCTCAATGCTGGTGCGACGTACCAAAGGTCGGTGAACCTCATGTTCAAGGATCAAGTTGCCAAAACAATAAAGGTCTATATTGATGATATGCTAGTCAAATCAAAGTTAACAAGTGATCACGCAACTCACATGTCAGAAATGTTTGATATTTTGAGGAGATTCCATATGAAGCTATATCCACAGACATGTGTCTTTGGGGTATAGTCTGGAAAGATCTTGGATTTCATTATGAACCATAGAGGGACTAAAGAAAATCTCACAAAGATAAATGCTCTTAATGAAATGAGGTCCCCTCGGAACGTGAGGGAGATTGATGTAGGACAAGAGACCCCATATTTTAGCCCGAGATTTTAGTTTCTATAATCTAGACTAGGAAAGTTCAAATTATATTGAACTTACTTATATTATATTATATCTAAAAATTATATGAGGAATATCCAAAATTTATATTGGACATATTTATTATATTTCCATGTCTAAGATATATATATATATATATATATATATTATCTCTAAACATTGTAAGAGCCATTATTAAATTATAATGGCATGAATTGACAATCCTAGAGAATTTTCTCTTCTTCTCTTGTGGATTCAAGGTGTTTAAGGATTTCTGGTGTAAGAGTCATTTATTTATTTTTTAAGGATTAACGTTTATTTTTCCTTCACTTCTGTTCTGCGTCAGAGGTTGATGCTTAACTGGAAGGGTAGCTGCTTTGAATAAGTTCATATGTCGTTCCTCAGATAAATGCAGAGAATTGTTTAAGGCAATAAAGAAAGAAAAGGACTTAGAGTGGACCTCTGAATAAACCCACATAATAATGGGCTAAATAATAGATGTCCAGTTGTTTTAGTAACATATAATCTTCCTCTATGGTTATGTTTGAAGAGGAAGTTTATGATATTAGTTTCTGGTCCGCATGAGCCAGTTTATAATATTGATGTGTATTTACAGCCAATAGTTGACAATTTGAAGAAGTTATGGGAATGTTAAGTAGAATGAGTGTTGCAGAAAGGGAGGGGGGGTTGAATGAAACTTTCTAATATTTGATAATTAATCTATTTTAATCCAACTCTTACTAACAACAAATAAGAGTGAATATTAGAAAGCTAGCAAAGTAGACAACTTAAGCATATGTAAAAGAGACAGAGTGTTTAAATCAAAATTAATAGTTTTATTAATTTTGTTGCTATAACTCACATGGAAATTTCTTCCAACTTCCAAGTTAAAATAACAATTGGATTTACTATTGCTACAAAGCTTGAGAGAAAATAGACAATGTGAATCTAAGCTCCTTGGAGAAAAGTGATTGTGAGATGAGTGCATTTATACTACAAAATCCATCTTACATACATGTGCACTTTTCTCTTGTCTAGGATAAAGTTTAAAATAAAAATGTATCTTTTCTATTCAACTTTGGCTTCATTCCTTTTTAGAGATAAATTGCTTCTGAGATTTGCAGAGATCTTTGACTCCTTGAACACACTTTGTCTTTTTGATTGTCTTCTCCCAAGTTGCAGTAGTAGACTTTACATAATAGATAGAGATGTCAAAATCATTCCTTGTGCTTTCACCATCTATCCTACTACTAGGAACAGACTATCATTTTCACTAAAAGTATACTGTCAACCTTTAACTTCACTTGTTATGACAGTATTTACAGCTCCGCAGATTGTGTTATCAGTCTTGATGAATATACTGTCGTCTAAGACCTACTCTCAACTTTCTCTACCAAGGTTACTGTGAGAAAAACTCACTGTCCTCATTCTTCATATTTCCGTTGAGTCTACTGTCAAGAGAATAGTTACTGTCAGTTGCTCCTTGGTTGAAATGCCACTTGAACGAACTGTCATAGGTTGAGTAATAACCTTGATTTTACTATCATGATTGGAAACATGATGCACATGAACACTTACTGAAATTCTACCTCATGAATCTTTTTATTCTTTTAACGTTGATAGTACCCAACAAGATTTACTGTTACCTGTTCATCATTTAGAAACTTTTTGTCTAAGTGACCAATTATATAAGACATACTGCCAATATACATATGACAATATTTCTTAGCTTAATTTTATGATTATGCTAAGATATATAGTTGATTACATAATTAACCCCACAATCCCTAACAGGAAAGAAGGTGAACTAAATGTGTATGATGATTTTAATAAATTTTATTTCACTTTAAAAGAAATTTTGATGTGCACCATAAATGACTTCCCTCCCTGCATATGGTAATTGTTAGGAATCTACATGAGATTTGATGATAACATTAATCTTAGAATCATAGAAATTTTAT
>QRFB01010463.1:0-23125 GCA_008931105.1 Oenanthe javanica
TTTATTAGCTAGAGTTGAGTTGTCATCTAATTATTACAAATAGGCCTAGACATATGCCTTTCATTATCAATTGTTTTTAAAAAAATATTATTATTTATAACAAAATCAAGATACATTATATCCAATCTTTTTATTTGAATTAATATTTAAATTTAGTCCTAATTAATTTTAGATTTTTCAAAAAAGTTAAAGAATTGTAAATTCTTTGATCTATATAAAAATATGTATTAATATTAAAAAAAACACATTCCTCGATTCTTTAAAATTATCCGTGATTGTTTACTTTTTTTTATTAAGATTCTTCAAAAATAATTCAGAAAACTCTCTCACCAAAAATCAAAAATATAAAATATAGGCGGACTTTATAATAAAAAAATATTAAGTACTCATAAAAAATCTTTTATATAATTTAACATGATATGTTTTTTCAAATAAAAAATATTTCAAATTAGTCATAAAAAATACTACATTATTAAAAGAATCTTATTAATACTAATATTAACAAGATATCTATTTTTTATTATTAAAAAAATAATACATTAAACGAACACATAAAAGAATCTTATTAATATTAATATTTATAAGATATCTATTTTTATAAGGGATACTTACCTGATGTGGTATTCTTTGCTGAGCGGTTAAGTAGTAGATATTAAAGTATTATAGCATGTTGAGGACTTGAGTTCGATTCTAGCATACACCAATCACCTATCTTTTTAATATTAAATATTAGAGAATACTTTAAAATTTTCAATATTACTTTACTAATATTTTCAATATTACTTTATTAATATTACAATATTAAATATTAAAGAACACTTTACAGTAAAATATATTAGAGAACACTTTAAAAATATTTATCATCTTAATATTCTTTAATATTATAATATTAATATCGTAATATTATAATATTAGTGTTACTTAATGTTATTAGAAAAAATATTACAACATAAAATAATCTTATTAATCTTATTAATATTAATAAGATAACTGGTAGAACACATAAAACAGTTTTATTAATATTATTTAAAAAATACTACAATAAACGAATACATAGAAAATAACTAGTAGAACATCTAGTAGAATCTTATTAAATATTATTAAAAAAATACTACATTAAACGAACATATAAAAAAAATCTTATTAATCTTATTAATATTAATAAGATATCTATTTTTATAAGGGAAACTTACCAGATGTGGAATTCCTAGCTGAGCAGTTAAGTAGTAGACATTAAAGTGTTATAACATGTTAAGGACTTGAATTCGATTCTAGCCTAATGTCCTATTTTTTAATATTAAATATTAGAGAATATTTTAAACTTTTTAATATTACTTAATTAATATTACAATATTAAATATTAAAGAATAATTTACAGTAAAATATATTATAGAACACTTTAAAAAAATAGCTTCTTAATATTCTTTAATATTATAATATTAATATCGTAATATTATAATATTAGTTTTACTTAATGTTATGAGAAAAAAATACTACATTAAATGAACACTTAAAAGAATCTTATTAATATTAATAAGATAACTAGTAGAACACATAAAAGAATCTTATTAATATTATTAAAAAAATACTACATTAAACGAACACATAAAAAATAATTCGTAGAACATCTAGTAAAATCTTTTTAATATTATTAAAAAATACTACATTAAACGAACACATAAAAAAATCTTGTATAATATTTTAAGTACTAAAAAAATATAGGTGGACATTACAATAAACAATTTTAAGTATTGATAAAAAGTCTTTTATAAAATCTTACATGATCTTTTTTTTTTGTGAATAAAAAAATATTTCAAAGTAGTCATGAATTTTTTTTAAAATATCTCAAATAAATAATAATAATATTATATTTTAGAAAAAAAAACTGATTTTCATTATAAAAGGTAATATAAATTTAAATTTTAAAGTAAAAAGATAATAGAAAAATTGATTCACATTAATATTGAAAGTGTAATAATTATAAAATTAACATATAAAAATATGGTAAGTGTATTAACCGTATCTATATTAGTTCTCATGAAATATATGAAATAGATTAAATAGAAAAAATATATGGAATAAATTAAATAGAAGATTTCACCTGACGAAAAAATTAAATGAAAGATATCAACGCATATATGGCAACTTAAATTTGAAAAATATACACAATCTTTACATACATGGTAATATTATGTATACCATGTGTCTTTAATGTACATATATAATGTATTTTCATATGATAAACACATATATGGCAACTTAAATATGAAAAATATACGCAATTTTTTTATATATGGAAACAATTTAATTGACCATGAATATAAATTATATACATATTTTGTATTTTCAGTATACCAATACTATTCTTATAATATTAAATTAGTATAAATATTAGTATATTTGTATGAAATCTTGGCCACATGATTATTCAGTAATCAACAGCTAAAATCATGGGTCTCTCGCTGAACAGGGGTCTCTCTCGATCTTGCTTACATATATATATATATATATATATATATATATATATATATACACACATATAAACCGATAACACTATATCATGTAGTATTTTGAAACTTGAAACAACACATGAATTGACATTAAAGGAGCTTAAAATAACATGTAAAGTGACGTTAAAATAAAAATAAAACCAAACCCCCAAAACACAAGATCATCTTGCGTTTTGTACTTAAAAAAAAAAGTCAAAACACTACACAATGTGCGTTTTGAAGTGTTATTTGAGACTATCTTTCTCAAATGTGTCATTTTGGGCATTATAGTTCGAATTTGTACCATATTAAGTCAACACCCAACTTTTTATTATTTTTTACAAAAATAGGTTTTTTAAATTTTTTTGCAAAAATTCAATTTTTAAAGTATTTTTTTGCAAAAATACGGTTTTACAAACCAATTCAATCTGATACAACTAAAATCAAACTCAAATGCAACTATGAGCAACTTCAAAGTTTTTCAAAAAAAATTTGTATTCAGTTGCATTTGAAGTTGATTTTAGTTACATTGGTTGCAAAACCATATTTTTACGATTTTTTTTAAAAAATAGTAAAATCGCAAAAAACAGTTTAAAAAATACTAATTCAAAAAATAGTAAAATGACAAAAAAAAGTTAAAAAAAGTAGTATTTTTTAGTTAAAATTTATTTAATTTGATTGAAAAAAGCAAATAGTAAAATGTGTCATTTTGGGCATTATAGTTCGAATTTATGCCATATTGAGCCAACACCCAACTTTTTATTATTTTTTACAAAAATACGTTCTTTTTAAAAAAAATACAAAAATATAATTTTTAATTTTTTTTGCAAAAATACGGTTTTGCAATCAATTCAACCAGATACAACTAAAATCAAACTCAAATGCAACTATGAGCAACTTTAATTTTTTTTAAAAAAAGTTTATTTGAGATTGATTTTAGTTATATTGATTGTAAAACTGTATTCTTGCAAAAAAAAATTGAAAATAGTAAAATCACAAAAAAGTTGTATTTTTGATAAATACCCTAATTTTTATCAAATTTATAAAAATATTATAAATTTCAGCCACAAAACAGTATTTTCATTATTTTATTTTTACAAAAGAGAGAGAAATAAATTAAAAAAATAATAATTAAAAGAAATAAAAAGACGGAATTTAAGGGGGAAATAAAGAGATAAAAGGGGAAAAGGCAGAGATGAACCAAAAGCGTGGCTGAAACAACTCCTCTGCTCGAAGATATTTTTATAATGGAGATACTATAAAATATACATACATACATACATGTCATGTATATATATATATACGATGGTATCATGCAAAATGGATGGTGAGGCCTAAAAGCAAATGAAATCCTCAATGGGTGCTGCTTCATTATCTCTAAATTCATTATCTCTTCAACCACCTTCATACCCTCCACCAAGAAACTCATTATCAACTAGTACTACTACAACTTTACAGCCCACCCAGAGGAGCAGCAGCAGCTTCAAGCCCATTATTGTTACTGGAAATCCACCCACTTATGTATCAGCACCTGGTCGTCGTATTGTTGCGGGTACATTTTCTTTATCCAATTTTATTCCCAGAATATTATTATTTTTTGATCATTAAGCTCGGGCTAATCGTGAAAAATTAGTCACTGTATAACATGTTTGTGTGTATGTTTGTTCTTTTTTGTCAGTCGGGTTTGCTCGAATAATAAATTTTGGGTATTTGTTATCGGGTTTTTTTCCGTAGAGGTCAATTACAGAAATTTAAATACACAGGCATGATAGATAGTCAATTGATATTTAGTTGTATAGTTGGATGATTTATAACTAGATAATGCAAGCGGTGGTAACACTATAGTCTACGGTAGGGTAGTGAATTGAAATGAGTAATGGAAATAAGTTGTACTTTTTAAAATTTTAATGAACATAAAGTTATTATTGGCTTGCGAGATAATTTAAAACTATAAGTTTGTTTAGACTTGTAACTCCGTTTGATTGAGTTAAATTACTAGAACTAAACTTGCCTGCTTTTGAAATGATTTATATAGTAACAAAATCAGTACAAGAATTGTATAGTTGCGATTTTAAAATTATTATCTCTTTGATGAACATTAAGCCAGTAATGTGTTCATTGGATCCATGAATGATGTGTAATTATATACGAATTCATGTTGCCTTTCATGATTCTTGGTGGTTATGAAAGTACTGATTTCAAATTCAATGTAAAAATTCTAAAATAGTTGCTATATAATCTTGCACATTATAAGCATGTGCCTGCTTCTATATTTAATTTATATAGTTTTACGTTGTTCAAATAAAACCTCCCAATTATCAGCATGTTTGTAACAGGTAAAAACTACCAAGTTAACTCTTAGCTTAAGCTTATCAAAATTAGTTGGTGTGTTTTGTGTGTCAAAATTTTGATTGTGTGTCTTTCTTCGAACAAAGATTCTTGTTGACTTCTTCTTTCAACTTGAAGATTTTTATCCTTAGTAGAGCTTTTTTTTAATTTTTCCTGTTTCCTAACGTTTTACCTCTCTTTCTTGCTTTTATATGAATAACTCATATAGTTGGGGATCTTCACGGGGATCTTGACAAAGCACGTTCTGCATTTGAGTTAGCTGGGGTACTCAGTTCTGACGGGCAAGACTTGTGGACCGGTGAAGAGACCGTATGTACCTTTATCTGCATAGTGTAGAGGCTAATCAATATTCAANTTATAGTGTAGCGGCTAATCAATATTCAATATCATAGGATGTTATGGCTGCAAATGGTTGAATTTAGCAATAAACCTTCTTTTTTCTATACATTCTTAGTTTTACAACTTTATATAGTAAGAAAGATATCCAAGTGGACTTTCTATTATAATTTATTGTATTAAAGAGTTCACTTGTCATCTTATCTCACCTTGTTCTTAGAAGTTATGGTTTATGTATATGTTTGTGACCAGGTGTTGATTCAACTCGGAGATATACTTGATAGAGGAGAAGATGAAATAGCTATTTTGTCATTGTTAAGATCATTGGATACCCAGGCAAAAGCTCAAGGTGGAGCTGTTTTTCAGGTTTACGCCACTAAAATTTAGTCCAGTCTGCTATCACTGCATAAATTTATGCTAATTCATTTAAATATATGCTATCTTGCAAAGCTGATAAATTTCATTTATGATTTAGGTAAATGGGAATCATGAGACCATGAATGTAGAAGGAGATTTCAGATATGTTGATTATGGGGCATATGATGAGTGTGGGGACTTCCTTGAGTACTTAAATGACTGTGAACATGACTGGGAAGAAGCTTTTTTTAGTTGGGCTAGTGTATCTGAAAGCTGGAAACAAGATCGAAAAATGTCTCAAAGTCATTGGGGTCCTTGGAATCTTGTAAAGGTATGTGAATATTAAATCCATACATGCTTGTTATGTATGCTATACCAAATACTGATTCTTATTTGGTTCTGATCGTGTAGATAGTGATAATTTAGTGTATTGTTAAGACAAGTTATTATGTATTGGTCATAATGTATCATAAGCTCCAATAGGAGACCTTCGGAAGATAATGTAATCTTTAAGGCATCTATTAACCAATATTCACCATAACCTGCACGAGGATTAGTTGGCATTCTGTAATTTCAGCGTTAAATTGTTCTTTGAATTAACTTCATATAATACTTAATAATTTCAATATGTGGAAGTGAAAGAAGCAAACACTTTCCGTTGGAGTGACTAAGAGAACTCATGGAAATAAATCATACATGAACTTGCCTTTTAAGTATATGACCCATTGGCAACCCAAACATCAGCCTAAAGATAAAGTGTATGTCTCATTTTGTACTTAATATAACATATATGATTCTATGTTACATGATAATATATAAACCCAACAAGCGCTTTCAAACTAATCTATTTAAAATTTTATGTTCAAGACTTGTATCCATCAGTATAGCACCCTGTTGCAGCCTAAAATTTAAGCATGAACTTCTAAGTATTACGAACTCGTTTGATAAAAGTTTAGTTTTGCCCTTAAAGTATCAGATACCTTAGTTTCTACACTTTTTTTGCCTTTGTACCTAACTACCTATTGTGATCTACTATTATGAAATTGACTTGCCAATTTGATCAACTCACAANTTTTTTTTTGCCTTTGTACCTAACTATCTATTGTGATTTACTATTATGAAATTGACTTGCCAATTTGATCAACTCACAAAACTAAATTAATTGGATTCTCATACTGTATATTTCTACATGGACCAATATTAAGAGGTGCAAGTATCAGGTTCTGTTATCTCTATCTTCGTTGTATTTATCTTGTATAGAAACACCATCTACTTGGTTTTTCTTGTTGATCTAGCTATTCTCATTGAGTTATTCAAACATTAGGACAGCGACAAAAGGGGGTGATAGCAAGATCCGTTCTCTTAAGGCCAGGAGGTCCTTTAGCATCTGAATTGGCAAGGCATCCTGTTGTTCTTAAAGTTAATGATTGGTTGTTTTGTCATGGAGGCCTTCTACCGCATCATGGTAGATTCGTATTTTATTTAGTCTAATTCTTTTTTGTAATATTTGAAATTGGCTCATGGTTCTTGTGGTACCTATTGCAGCTGCCTATGGTATAGAGAGGTTGAATAGGGAGGTCTCGACTTGGATGAGAGGACTTAGTGAGGGTGATAACCACCAGCAACTCCCTTTTATTGCCACAAGAGGATATGACAGTGTTGTGTGGAACCGTTTGTACTCTCAAGATTTAGGGGAACTAGACGAGTATGAGATTGATCAGGTGAGCAAAATTACACCCTGCGGATCTTTTTAATCATCTATTTTTACACAAGCCACAGTAATCTGTTAAAAAAATCAAATCATTATTATTATTAGAGCACAGAATAACCAAATTAATACGCATTACATATCCAAAGATTTGCAGAACTTATTCTTGTTTAAGATCACTTTGGCTATTAACATTGTACTATTTGCTCTGGGCTGAATAAATGTTCCAGGTACTGATAGGAAGCCTGTCAACACTGCTAAAGTTGTATATATTTCCATGGCTGACTGTTGGCAGAATGCAGCATTACCTTATTAATGCAGTGGTAAACTTATAGATTGCATATATGTTGCAGCTTTTAAAAATTTATAAATGTATTCTTTTCAGATCCAATCTATTCTTGAAGAGACTCTGCAAGCAGTAGGTGCCAAGGCAATGGTGGTTGGGCATACTCCTCAAACTACTGGAGTTAATTGGTGAGGGACCACCATTAGTTGCCAAATAGTATCATTTTACACTCTTGGGCCCAAAGAGACTTTATATTTATATAGACAAATCTATTATGAATATGCATTGATTCTCGCTTAGTCTAATATAGTGAATTGTTGGATGACATTGCAGTAAATATAATTGTAGCATATGGCGCATTGATGTTGGAATGTCCAGTGGGGTTCTTAATTCAAGACCCGAGGTAAACTGACAATTGACGAATGAACATCTTATTTTTCATTTATTCTTTTATTATGGAGTATTATTCAGAAAGATTTTTCAAAAGTTTGAATCAAAGTGTTTCCAGTGCAAACATTACTTTGACAACTATATCAATCATAATATCAAAATGAAAAAGATATATAATCTACATATTGTAGGAAGTACACGCTATACATGGTTTCTGAAACTTGAAGAATCTGAAGCATTAACATGCTTCTCTTTAAGAGATTACGCACCTGATGTGATTAGATGTTTTGTATTTGACTCCTAGAAATGGAATGAATAGTAAGTGTGAAGGTTAGTGAGATTGGTTGATAGAGGGATGAACTATTAAAAGAATGAGGTTGAGGAGATAGAATTTGTAAATTAAAAAACAAGATAGAATATGTGAAGGGTTGAAGCGGAAGGGTTAAACGTTGAAATGCAACAAATTTTACGCTGTAAATAGATGCGAGTAAATAGGCATTATGTACAGCTGTAAAAAAAAATAGCAAACAAATTCTTCATATCTTATACAACTTAGATTGTAAAGGTGTGGAAGCACACCCATCTTGATCATATATGTTTGTGTTGCTATAGGAGTGTTATAAACATGACAAGTACACCATTCCCTTTCATGATTTATTTAATTGAGTTATCAATAATTGCATACAATTTGAAACTATGTTGAGTTGTAATATTTCTTAGGCTCCCTACACATGTAATTCTCTGCATGTGATGTGCTTAAACTTGGGGTTTCATATTTATCTGCAGGTTCTAGAAATTAGAGACAACAAAGTAACAGTTATGAAGACTCGGTGGGATTCTCGTAGTGAACTTCAGGTTGCTGAATACACATAGACAAGTGTGGACCTTGGGGCAAGGTATGATGCAAACTCTCTTTATAATTCATAAGCTTCCCCNCAGGGTATGATGCAAACTTTCTTGATAATTCATAAGCTTCCCCAATATTAATAAATTACGTATTTAAGACCAGGGAGTTACTTTTGTATATTCAAAGATTACTCACTTTTATACCATAATTATCACGGTTCTCTTTAAGGTTTCACCCCTTCCAGTAATAGGATATAGTTACTTTTGTACATTTAACATGTTCAAAGTGATTTCAATTTAAGATTCTGGTTTAAAGTTTCTCAGAGCCTGACCCCCTCTGTGTGATGTGTATCCTCAAATCTACAAATTCATGGTTTATGAAGTTGTCTGGCTGTGTGGATAGTCGGTTAAAATAGATTGAGAGATAATTCACAGTTACTGCATATTTTGTAGAATTATCATTCTAAAACTGTATGAATCTTTGTTATATGCCATTCCAGGAGATATCGTCAATCTGTGACTCTGTGTACTCAAATGTAGCAGATTAATTGTTGTACATGGCTCATGCGAGGACTCTTTTACATTGTATTTGGCACTTAAAAAAAGCCTAAAAGGAAGAAAAAGAGCAAGATATGATGCAGTCTACGTTACAAAGCTTATCAAAATTTTGATACCAGATTCTCAACTGAAACTTGGAATGCACTTGAGAGCAAGCATCTTGGGATTATTAGTTGCATATATGTACATGCATAGTGTAATAATACATGTCTACAAGTATACATACAAAGATCACAATGCTGTTTCCCCAAATCCCTCGGTGGGATCATAATTTTATGAAAAATGTTAGATATCCCAAAAATTGTCCTAATGAAAAATGTTTGATATCCAAAAATTGTCCCAAATGCTGAGTTGTCATTTGTGTAATTGGTAATTTTACTATAATATTATTAGACATCGCGTGCAGGTGATATTTAGATTACGGAAACAGTTAACAAAAGAACAATATACTTATTAAACACCTATATTTCCTAAGTTTACAAAAAAAAAATCTAATACAATATGTTAATTACTAGAACACGGGCAAGTCGGTAGATTTCCTTCCTTTGACATGATAAATGAACAATAATATCACCACTAATTTTCTCTTCTGCATTATATAATATATATCCATGCAAATTAGAGCAGCTGTTGCTACAATCTATTTTTATAACTGTATTGTATTGTCCTTTAGTTCAATACTAAGCAAATTAGGCCTCCTTAATATTTACAGAGGCCTAAAAAAGATCACATTTACATGTACAACACTTAGTTCTTTATTTTCTTCCATTTCTTATTCTAGAACTTGTTGAAATGGACTGGAAATTGCATTCAAGTCATACATTTTCTCTAATCTTCATTACTATAATTTAGTGAGGTTGCGAAAAATACAAAAATAAGTAAATTAGAAATGCAATTGTGTAAAGATAAATAATTATCATTATATAAAAATAGCATAATTACATAAAAATAGAATCAATTCTTGTATCATAATTATATAAAAGTAGCATGCAAAATTATATAAACATTCATAGTTAATTTAGATTTATAGGCTCTATAGTCTATAAGACCCTTTGGTTGTGTCTTATGAATTATGATAGTTTAGTGCATCCCAGGTTTTTATCTGGCAGCAAAAAACAGAAACCAGATGATACTACTGGTCATGGTAGTTGCAAAAACATACTAACAATGACTCAGGCAAATGCTTTTTTACTGCACTTTTTTTTTCATGCTTAGGCATCTCTAAAATATTTCTCTAACTCAGCATTTGCATTTAAAAGTATTATGGGTTTATCAGTTAGATAATTGTAAGTTGGTTTATCGGCCACAAAAAGGGTAGTATTAAGTTGTCCCTGTAAATGCAGTTTAAAACGTGCTGCTGGTACGTATACTGTTGGTAACAAAAGGGGCCTGGGAGCTGGTTTTACACAAAAACACTTTGTAAAAAGGAGAGATAGAGGTTACTAATCCCATGTCCTGTTTGTGAACTCTTCATCTATTTAGTGCATGTCCTGGTTTAGTGCATCCCAGGTAATATATTTTCCATCCCTTGGAAATTGCAGAAGCCTAGACACGCAGAATGCAGATGACTACTTTAAATATACTGATTTCTCTATTATACTAATACTGAGATCATATTTGTACCCCATTACAGTTTTCTTCAAAAGCTTAACAGTGTTTGTGATTTGCACATTACTCACGATGCTTATAATTAATGAATTATATATTTCATTACAGAAAATTATATAAGCAAACTCATAAAGCTTCTATGTTGGTTAAAAACATAGTTTTAGGAGTCTACCGGTTGCTGCATCATACTGTAATCCAGCATTATAGAGAACCAACCTAGAAGGTAACAATTAAGTAGTGCAATTATTTTAAGCATCAGCAGTGCTTTGTTTTTATCAACTACCAGTCGCTCAGTTTCTTCTAGCTATTGAAGCTACTTATACATAGACTTCTCTCTATAATTCAATAACCAATTAATTTTGGCTCTAATTCAACACACAAAATATAAACATATACAGCATGATTAAGATCGATAAAAAATAAATCATACAATCATATAAGAAAAAGAATTGGAATAAATTGCGCTACCTATTCTCAACTGTCTTCATAGATGAGTGTATATAATTCCGGGGATTACCCAAAATTCAAATTTTTAAAACAGTCGAGGGGGGATAAAAGTACGTATTCAATTGAACCACTCAAAACAATCTCTAAAATTTATTTCTCGGAAAACAGTCAAAACAAAACAGTCCTAATTCCTTATTTTTTCTGTGAATAAGAAAGTTTTTAGTTGAGCTCGATAAGATAGCTCAAGTGGTAACAATTTATCTCTTGTCATCCTAATCCTGGATTCGATTCTCGCTCATCCGAGATTTGTTAGAACAGATCCTCACGTAAATATTAGCCAAATTAGTAAAAAAAAAAAAAGAAAGAAAGTTTTTAGTTGGGCAGTTTAAACTTTGAAGCCATCTCCAAACATCCATCCTTGTAAACTCCGTCCACTTCAACACACAAATACACACACACAATTTGCATTTTTATATATACATACAAACCCATTTCTTGAATGCAAAAGGCTATTGTTGTGAGCCCTCTAAATCGATTACACCCCACTTCATCTCATCTTCTCAAAATGGCTTCTTCATCTCTTCTTCTCCCTTCCATTGCTCCCCATCCCATCTCTTTTCTTGATTCTTCACACACTTTGAAAAGCTCTGCTTGTTTGTCTTTTAGGGGGTTTTGTAATAATGGGGTTAAAGGGCTGAAGGGGTGTAGAAACCTGGATAAATCAAGGGTTTTTATGAGTGTTTCTGTTGGGTCTCAAACTAGTACTACTACTGTGGATGATGCTTTGTTTCTTGATTACAAGCCCTCCTCTGCTTTTTTGTTCCCTGGCCAGGTCTTGATTCATTTTGTTTTCTGATTTAAAAACATGGTTTCGTTAATTGTGAATCTTATGTTATTTGTGTGTGTGTGTGTGTGTTTATTAGTTCTTATTGCATTTCCCACAATTGTTATATGGGTTGTTTTGGATTTAGAGATAACTGTAGAAGTATGTATTTAGTTGCTTGTTATGATGTCAGGTGTTGTTTGTGGAGAAGTTTAAATTTTTGTTAATAATAGTGTGGCGGTTTCGGGTTTTAAGGTAGTGTTGGTAAAGGTGTCAATTTTCTGACATACCAAAAATTATTGATCAGATGAAATTGGGTACATAAGNTGTGGTTTTGTTAATTGTGAATCTTATGTTATTTGTGTGTGTGTGTGTGTGTTTATTAGTTCTTATTGCATTTCCCACAATTGTTATATGGGTTGTTTTGGATTTAGAGATAACTGTAGAAGTATGTATTTAGTTGCTTGTTATGATGTCAGGTGTTGTTTGTGGAGAAGTTTAAATTTTTGTTAATAATAGTGTGGCGGTTTCGGGTTTTAAGGTAGTGTTGGTAAAGATGTCAATTTTCTGACATACCAAAAATTATTGATCAGATGAAATTGGGTACATAAGCTTAAAAGAATGAAATTTTATTGCTACATTTTGTTTTGGAATCGAGTCGTGTAAGACGTTGCCAGCCTTTTATTGCTACATTTTCTTCATGTCCTTTTATGTTGTTAACATTATGTTCTACAGGAAGCATTCCGGTATGTTTGTTTTACTGCAATTTGGCTAATAAACAGGGAAAGTGCTTTTGTAGAATGAGCAGTTGAATAGATGAATTTTGTTATAATCTATTTTANCTGCGTTCCGGAGATAGTGAGGAAAGCACGAAGTGGGAAAGATGCATATACTGACTAGGAGGAGGTTGTCTATCATTTCTTCAGGGAAACTATGCTGTGTCAGGAGGAGTCAAGGGAGTGGAAGCCTTAGAAGCTAAAGCCAAGTCTTTTAAGGCTCGAATGACGGTACAATACACTCTAGACTTTTGTTATCAAACTGATGCCATGCTTCCAATGCCTCATCACTTATTTGTCACTTTTGCAGGTCCGTCTAGCTGTTGCTGGTGCTTTCCACACCCGTTTCATGAATCCAGCTGTCTCAAGATTGGAAGCTGCTTTGGCAGCAACAGAATTAAGAATTCCAAGAATACCAGTTATATCCAATGTTGATGCACAACCACATGCAGACCCAAAAACAATTAAGAAAATATTAGCTCGTCAGGTAAACTACTAAGTTGTTTTTTGGTTCACCATTAGTAAGTCGTAGCATTATTAATTCACTTTAGCGTTGGAATCGTAGGTAACTTCCCCCGTTCAATGGGAGACAACTGTAAAGACTCTCCTAACCAAAGGTGTAAAAAAGAGCTATGAGTTAGGACCTGGAAAAGTAAGGGTTCAGTACGACTATTATTTAATGTTTGGTTCACACTCATTACTTTTTATTATCTTTAAAGCAACACATTTCTCGAAAGTGTTTTGTAAATGATATTCGCACTCTTACATTTTCTCCACTGTACTCCTTCCAAAATTTCAGGTTATAGCTGGCATTCTCAAGAGGATGGACAGAAGTGCTGAGATTGAAAATATCAGTGCTTAAGTAATAAACTTTGTTACCAGCACCATCCCGTGAAGCATGTGACCAGGTTTTATACCATTTGGTTCCTTGAGATTTGTTAAGAGAAGGATGGAGTTAAGTGGCTAGTTTTGAAATTTTATCTGTTTGTGTCAAACATTTCTAGAAATGTCCTCCTCGGATGTGTGGATGACGTGGTGTAAGAGCTAAACAATATTTTCATAATCAAATGATTTGGCAAATTGTCATAAGGTTTTTTAGCTACATTCAGTTATGTATTGGTTAGGTTTCTGGTAGATATATTGTAATGGTATTTTTCTTTGAATTCTAGCGAGCAGGATTCTTCTGCTTTCACTCAATATCTGAGCCAGGTCTCAAGGTCTTCCAAATTCTTGTGCTTTCACTCAATATCTGAGCCAGGTCTCAAGGTCTTCCAAAGGAAAGTTGTGCAATTGACCATTTGCACAGAAAATCAAAGCTTAGGTATACCACGGCCCGAAATTGAAATTGATTGTTTTTAGCTACTAAGTAAAATTTTTCATAAATTAATATTTTTAATAAAAATACTTGGGGGCCGAAATCGAAACCATTCATTTGTAGGGGTAGGGGTTGGGAATAATAGAAAAAGGTACTGTATATATTACAACAGATACATTTCTTCAAAATTAAGATTGAAACTACAATGCAATACCCCTGCTTTCATTGTTTTCTGGTTAAAGATCGGAAAATAGGGAAAGAGGAAAAGGATAGGAGTACAAACTACAAACTGAGAGTAAATAGTAGTTATGACCCAATCATAACATGGAAATCTCCTTATTCATGACTAGGTGCTAGCTTAACTGCTGGTTTTGGATTCATGTACTGGAATGCAGAAGGAAAAGTCTTGATCACCGGTGCAAAACTCCCAAATGCTTACAAATTCAACCAGAAAGATTATGACCAATATTAAGCTCTACAGTGTAGTATAGGTGTCATATTAAATAATTCTTGACAAATTTATAAGCGTAGAGGTCGTTCATAAAATATCAACAAATGTGAATGTTTTGGTAAATTTTTGTAGGTTAAAGATTAAGTCTAAATGATTTCAAGTGAGTTTAATTCGTATGAACAAGCTAAGAACAAGAACACAATAGAAATTGACGAGAACAAAGAAAGCACAAGACACAAGCGATTGGTGACGCGGAAAATCCCCGTTGAGAGGTAAAAACCGCGGGTGGGACCTTCCCCAACCAAATATGATCCACTATAATGATGTAGCAACGATTACAAGTGAAGAAAATGAAGTTACAATGAAGAAAAATGGGAAAGTAAGCTTTAGACGTCAACTAAAATAACAATGGTGTAGTGGTGTAGTAGCATGTAGGTAGAAGTATGATTGTGATGTTCTTGTATTATCCTCCAATATATTGATATATATTAGCCTCCACCTTCATCAGCACGTGCCTAGCTTGTAGGAATGATTATCTCCATGATCCGAAATTTTAGGGATAAGATAATCATCCCTTCCTAAAATTCTGGACAGTTATTTAACTGTTTCTGGTGTTTGCTGAGTTGTCGTCGGACGCCATTGTTCCCGTCATGTCCTTAGTATCGACGTCAAGATATTCTCGTCGGACATGTAAAATTCTGACACCAACATTTGCCCCTAATTTTATTGGGTGGAGACATACAACCAATAAAATTCTTCTTCGTGTCGAATATACTCTTGTCATTGTCAGTTGCATATTCGTATGCGTCCATTTACTTCAAATGGCTTGTTGACAGGTTCATGTGATTCCTTAGGCTGGAGTAGTTGTAAGAGTGTCAACACGTAAGATGTACTGTAACATGTCTTGTAAACGTAACATGTAATTTGTAGACAAAACGTGTATCTTGTCGTCGTAATATGTCACTCGTAATTGTAATATGTAATTTGTCGTCGTGTTATGTAATTCGGCGTTGTATTGTCATTGTAACAGGTGACATGAAGTCGAGATTTATAATTCGTNGCATGAAATCGAGATTTATAATTTGTCGGTGTATTGTCGTCGTTGTAATGTCATGAGACACGTGTGCCACGACCATAATACTTGATTCATAAGCGTAGCTCGTACGTCGTAATTGTTTCAACTTGTAGTTGAAATATGTAGATGAATACACATAGCTTATAATCATGAAATGAAACATTGTGTCAATGTGATACGTAAGTTCTTCACGTCATATGTCAATGCGACATGTAATCGTAATATGTTGTATGTCAATGTGACAACTATTTGTAATATGTCGTATGTCAATGTGAAATGTAAATTGTATCACATCGTATGTCGAATGTAATCGTAATATTTATTCGTCACATGTAATATGTGTTATATACGTCAATTGTATATCGTCACTTGTCATAAATTGTCATTCGTCGATTGTAATATATTCGTAGGTGCATGCACAACGTTTAAGTTGTTAAAAGGTCTTCCCCTCTTGAAACAAACTTAATTCATCGTAATTTTTTTATGGTATAATAACAAAGGTCGTTGCCATACGGCGTTCGCCTTTGTTATTTTTATTATATGTATGTTAGGGGTGTTGCCCCTAGCCGTCGTACGTCATGGGTGATCAGCCCAATAATAGATAATGTCGGGATACAATGTCCCTAGTTATCACGTAATTGTAATGGCCATTTATCGTAGAATCGTCAATGTATTGTTTATCGTAGAGTTTGTAATGTCATGCATATAACTTAGCTAAATACAAGATGTAAATAACACATAATAAATCTAGCATACGTATAAATGCGTTGTCAAAGCAATTAAGCATATGAGGCATGATATATAACATACAAGCATATTTTCACATAGTTCACATTAAAGCATGTAGATCTCAAAGAAGACGTCCAGACCAAAGGCAAACATGTTGCATATTTGCAAGACAAGATCAAAAGAAGTAACTAAATCTCAAGAGAACATACCGTACGAGAATTATTTGAGAAATAAATGTAGATGTCATTTCTGTCGACGGGTTGGATGTCGTCGGACAAGTAGTCTTTTAGTTGTTGTATCCAGCTTGTCATGTCGGTGTCTTGGGTGTCGTCCTCGTTATTTGTTAACGTTGTAATTGTCATACAATGATGTGGGCTGTTGCCCCTTGTTGTAAATGTCGTGAGGTACTGCCCCTTGTCGTTGTGTCCACGTACGAGGATTATTGAAAAATAAATGTAGATGTCATGTTTGTCGACATGTTAGATGTCATCCGACATGTTAGATATCGTCAGACACGTAGTCTTCGAGTTGTCGTATCCAACTTGTCTTGTTGGTGTAGTGTGTCATAACATACATGATATCTTCCAAGCTGTCATCTTTCTGAATGGCTACTTTGAAGACGTGTATGACTGGAATGTTGGACAGGTTGAGATGTCTTAACACTGCCCCTAATCCAAATGCGTCAACTTGTGTGTTGGATTCTCTTTGAGCATGTCGTATGTTTCTGTCAAGTCCTTGACGAATATTGGAGATGTCAATTAAAAAGCTTCTATCNATTTCTGTCAAGTCCTTGACGGATATTGGAGATGTCAATTAAAAAGCTTCTATTAAGTGTTTGACGTGATCAACCGTGTTCCTTGAATTCATGTCATCATTGTAAGACATGACAAAGTCGTGAGAGTTTTAATCTTTGTAGGTAAGAAGAATATTGTCCCTCACTTGACATGTAATCGAGAAGAACATATTTATTGATTCATTGGTGTCGACAGGTTGCATGTCGTCGGACGGGTAGTCTTTGAATGCTTGTGTCCAACTCTTCGTTTGTCGCATGTCAGTACGTGTCGGGTTGTCTACTGTTAATACGTATTCTTCTTCTATCGCAGGCCTCGGGATGTGTATAAAGGAGATGTTGGATTAATTGAGTTGACTGAATATTGTCCGAGCCTTTCCAAAGTGTCGAATTGATGGTATGTGTATTTAAGTCCATTGGGGCCAGTTATATGTCAAGTGTCCCTATCGAGTGTTCCTGTCGAGTGTTCCTGTCGAGTGTTCNGTTATATGTCAAGTGTCCCTATCAAGTATTCCTGTCGAGTGTTCCTGTCGAGGGTTCATGTCGAGTGTTGTTGTCGAGTGTTGCTCTCGAGTGTTGACAGCATGGATGCCCCTCGTCTAGTGATGTCGTCAATTAAGTACGGCCAGGGGCATTTGTTTCTTCCCGTCTACTCCCATAATTCAGGGCTGTTATTGACCCATTCTATTCACATACATATCTTATGCTTCTGTCATGTCCAGTCCACTTGACGTCAACTTCTTCATGTCGTGTACTTACTATCACATCTTCATTTTTTCATGTCTTGACATGTAACCATGTGATTTTTTAACTTTCATATTTAGACATTTTATTGGTCATGTCATACTCAGCTTCACTTTCTTCAGTCGTGTCATGTTGTCAGGTGTGTTCTATGTTAGTGTTTATATTCAGACGTCGTCAGGTATGTCTACCACATATTTCTTGATATTTGTCATCAGGTAAGTCGAGATGTCTACTGTCAGCATATCTCGTTGGACATATTCTTCTTCTGTCAGACATATTGACTTGACAGACGACTATCCCTTGATCATCCAACGTGCCAGATTGATGACATGTGTATAAAGGAGATGTCAAGTGTTTAACAAGTAACCTATGGACTTGGAACCTCTACATGTTTGAACCTTCTGTCGAATCTGTCAAGCCCAGCGTCGTGTCCATCCGTCACGTCATGTTGTCATCAACGTTCTATGTTATTGTCATTTTCCAATGTGCCATTTTCATCAATGTCATCGACTACCACATGTATTATATCAGTTTACAACTGTTTGTCGTCATGTATGTCGTCAGGTATGTCGTCCATGTTTAGACGGCGTACTATACTTGCAGTTGTCCGCTGTGATGTCATTTTGTTGTTGGATTTACTTGTACTCAACTCCGCTTTGGGTGTCTCATTCTCTTATCGTAACAAAACCATGTCAGATTGTAATTTTTTCATGGCCAAAATCATGTCGTCATCTGTCGTCGGGTCATGTGGTTGTCGTCCGTTGTTTGTATTATTAGTGATTTGTTCTCATTCTCGGATTTCAAGGCATCCATCTCAGCCTGTAGATTTTTGATAACAGAAATCATTCCTTCATCATCACCCATATTTCCACCTTGATTTGAAGGGCATGCATGTTGAGGATCGTCGGCCATCGTTGAGTGTGTTTCACCGAAAATCACTTAGACTTTTAATCAATTTCCCACAGACGACACCAAACTGTTTTGGTAAATTTTTATAGGTTAAAGATTAAGTCTAAATTATTTCAAGTGAGTTTAATTCGTATGAACAAGCTAAGAACAAGAACACAATAGAAATTGACAAGAACAAAGAAAGAACAAGACACAAGCGATTGGTGACGCGGAAAACCCCCGTTGAGAGGTAAAAACTGTGGGTGAGACCTTCCCCAACCAAATATGATAAACTATAATGATGTAGCAACGATTACAAGTGAAGAAAATGAAGTTACAATGAAGAAAAATGGGAAAGTAAGCTTTAGACGTCAACTAAAATAACAATGGTGTAGTGGTGTAGTAGCATGTAGGTAGAAGTATGATTGTGATGTTCTTGTATTATCCTCCAATATATTGATATATATTAGCCTCCACCTTCATCAGCACGTGCCTAGCTTATAGGAATGATTATCTCCATGATCCGAAATTTTAGGGATAAGATAATCATCCCTTCCTAAAATTCTGGACAATTATTTGACTGTTTCTGGTGTCTGCTGAGTTGTCGCCGAACGCCATTGTTCCTGTTATGTCCTTAGTATCAATGTCAAGATATTCCCGTCGGACATGTAAAATTCTAACACCAACAGTGAATACATCGAACAAACTTGTACGAATTTAATAAAAACATTTTTTTAACTAAAAATTACTTTATTAAATTAAATGTACACGTAAATACCGGTCCTAACTCTTAATAATTTTTGTGTTTCAAAATTTTATGAATCGTAAATCTAATAAAGTAGTGTTGGATCGTAAATCTAATAAAGTAATTTTATCAGATTTTGTTTTACCAGTCACAGAAAATATATATACTCTGTGCATACTGACTCAATATTCATATTAAATTAATATTTAAAGTCATAATTAATTTAATTAACAATGTAATAAAATTACTCGCCCTGGGCGCCTCGCGTAGGCGAGACGCCGAGACATTCGCCCAAATCGCCCTTCGACCCGAGGCGTGGCGTGGCGAGGCGGCGGCGTGCGTGTGTGTGCACTCGCGCGAGGGCACTCTAGTACACCATGCACACTACATGCCTTATTAGTTGACACTACTCTTACACATCCATGCATATAAAGCACTCACACCCATATTACATATTCTATGTGGGACAACACTATAAACCCATTTTAAACTAGCAACTTATACTCAATTTATTTATGGATTACACTAAGAAAATGTCTTATATCCAAACATGAAAGTTTAAGTCCTCATAGCAAGGAACAACTTCCAATCGTTAGTTTCTGGAAATTACATCAAGAACATATATAAAATATGTCTCAAACTTTCCATTTTCTAATTGTGACCACACAATAACATTCGCTTAGCTAGGCATCTCCAAAGATGTACTGCCAACATCTCGTCTCACGACTTGACCCCATTCAGAGTTATTAAAACTCTTGCTAACTAGCAATTACAGTACTTCTTGAGGTTTACAGGGGAAAGACTCAGATACGTGAGTATCTATATAATTGTAGTAGAGGTACTACCGAATCCCCCTCATAACTTGTTATTACCACATTGAATACACTTCGAGGGATCTCCTCTCAGGTGTATTGGGTTCCCGCTGTTGATGACTCAAAATGGGTTGTCAGTCCCATCCCCAACCTCGACTTAAGGACAACAGCATGCTCAAGTCCCTTAGTCAAAGGATCAGCCAGGTTATCTTGAGTTCCAATAAACTCAATAGCAATGATCCTGTCAGACACCAAACCCCTTATAGACTTTAGTCTAACTTGGACGTGTCTCTTGGTTTTCACATTATACTTCTTACTGTTTATCTTGTCGATAGTTGTACGGCTATCACAATGAACAGCAAGAGCCGGAAGCGGTTGGCTTACTACAGGAATCATAGACATAAGTCCATGCAACCATTCAGCCTCGGTTCCCGTGGCATCTAGTGCACACAACTCAGCCTCAAAAGTAGACCGAGTTACAATAATCTGTCTAGAAGACTTTTAGGATATAACTCCACCCGTAAGGGTAAACACGTATCCAGTCACTCCATTGAAACCAGATTTCTTAGCTATCCAACTTACATCACTATATCCCTCTAGCACTCCAGGAAACCTCCTGTAGTGCAAACCAAGGTAGATGGTNACCCATATCCTTCATTTCACAGTGCCTTTTCAAGAAACTTTTTGTCTAGTTAATAATCTCAATATTGGTTCCAAAAAACAATATGTCATCCACATACAGGCACAAAATCACTTTTTCATTTCCTTTAACCTTATAGTAGACACACTTGTCACTTTCATTAACCAAAAATTCTGAAGTCAAAACAGTCTCATCAAACTTTTTGTGCCAGTCTCTAGGAGCTTGTTTCAAGCCATAGATAGACTTGACTAATTTACAAACTTTCCTCTCGTTGCCAGAAGCAACAAATCCCTCAGGCTGATCCATATAAATCTCTTCTTCAAGATCACCATGAAGAAAAGCTGTCTTTACATCCATTTGATGGATGATAAGACCATGTACGGAAGCCAATGCTATAAGCATTCGAATTGTTGTCATTCTTGCAACAGGAGAGTATGTATCAAAATAGTCAATGCCTTCCATTTGCTTAAAACCCTTAGCTACCAGCCTAGCCTTATACTTATCTATTGAGCCATCCGGGTTCATCTTTCTTTTGAAAATCCATTTACATCCTATAGTAGTACACCCAGGAGGGAGATCAACCAACTCTCATGTTCCGTTAGAAATAATAGAGTCGATCTCACTCTTTACAGCTCATTTCCAGTGCCTTGACTCCGCAGAATCCATGGAATGTCGAAAAGTTAAAGGTTCGTCCTCGACATTGTAAGTGATAAAATCACTTCCAAAGTCCTTGACCACCTTTGCACGCTTACTCCTTCTAGGTTCCTCTACTTCGTTAGGAGTAGAGCTACTAGCAGGATCCGCCCCCACATTTGTCATCCTTTCCACATGATCAGGANATTTTCACATGATTAGGAATGGAACTCGATGTGCGAGTGGGATCATCATCAGAAATACCCTGAGGTATACCAGTCTTCATAGGGAACACATTCTCAAAGAATGTTGCATCACAAAACTCAACTATAGTGTTGGCCACTATCCCATCTATGTCAGATTTTAGCACTAAAAATCTCATAGAGGTTGTGATTTCAATATAGCCCAGCAAGATGCAATCAACAGTTTTTGGCCCCAGTTTCTTTCTCTTGTGTTCAGGGACAAGTACCTTTGCAAGGCAGCCCCACACACGAAGATACTTTAAACTAGCCTTTCTGCCTTTCCATAATTCATAAGGTGTCTTGTCCATATGTTTCAGAGGGACTCGGTTCAGAATATGGCAAACCATATTCAGAGCCTCTCCCAACATATACTTAGGCAACCCAGAATTAATAAGCATATTATTAATCATATCTTTAAAAGTTCTGTTCTTTCGTTCTGCCACCCCATTAGACTCAGGAGTGTATGGTGGAGTCACTTCATGAACTATACCATTGCTTCTGCAAAATTCATTAAATGACGTACCCGTATACTCTCCACCTCTATCCGACCTCAAACGTTTAAGTACTCTGCCAGTCGTGTTTCAACTTCATTTTTATATATAATGAATTTATGTAGTGCTTCATCTTTATGTTTAAGTAAATAAACATAACAGTATCTACTACAATTGTCTATAAAGGTAATGAAATATCTTTTATTATCCTTAGTCAAAACACCACTGAATTCACATATGTCTGTGTGTACTAATTCTAATACTTCTGAATCCCTAACAACGTTATGAAAGGGTTTCCTAGTTAATTTAGCAGTCACACATACTTGACATTTAGATTTCTTTTCAATGGCATATTTAGGAATCAACTCTAAATTCATCATATTCTTTAGAGCACCAAAATTTAGATGACCAAGACGTGAGTGCCATAAATCAGATGATTCAACACAATTCACAGAAGGAACAACATTATCATTAATAAAACTGCCCAAAACAGGCTCCATATTTATTAAAAATAAACCATCAGACAAGTAACTTTTGCCAAAAAATACACCAGTATGTGTAATAACTACTTTATTACACTTCAAAGAAAGTTCGAAA
>QRFB01010464.1:0-13153 GCA_008931105.1 Oenanthe javanica
TAATTGAATGTGATAGCTCAGGGTTTTCCACCTAATCTATCCTCTCAATCTTACTCCTTAATTTTTAGCAACAGCTTGGTTTTATTAGTTGCAGGAAGTGTACATGAATTATGAATGTAGGACACCACAGAGATAAGGATGCAAATATATGGTTCATGCCAAGGAGATCACATCCGTTGAAAAATATGTAATTTATATTGGAGTGCAACGATGAACCGTATGTAGTCTTCTCATCAACATGCTGTTGGCTACTTACTAGCTACTATATACTTATTCAGCAACAATACCCACAAGAACAAAACAGAATAAAGTTTGAAAGACCACTGACACTAATTTCCACTCATCACCTCAATCATCAAACCTCTAATTCCTCGTTCATGCTTTACATTATTATTTTAAGGAAAGAAAATTTCTTGGATATTGCTGGTGCACAATCGGATGACAAGTTCGCGTATTATATATATAAATAAAATACTCCCTTCTTTCCTTCCTATTAACATATATATCATTGAAACTTTTAACACATATATTTAAATTTTTTAATCATATAATAAAATTTATTATTTTTTATAAATTAAAATCTTAATTACATATTTTAATTTACAAAAAATATTTTAAACATAATAATTTTTATTATACAATTAAATACATTTTATAATGGAGAGGGCAACATTGCCCGACACTCTTTCATTATTGATCGTAAGAGTATAGTAGTAACATTCTGGTAGTAGCTACTGTGTAGTATTTTCGTCATCAAAACACTTTAGGATGACTATTGTACGGTCCCCTTCACTTGCACATTAGACCTTTCACTTAAAGACCTGACCTGCCAATTCGATTATTTTCGACCTGAAATAAATTTGTATATACACAATTAAAACATAAATATGATATGGAAAAATGACACAACATAATAGATCTGGCAGTGATTATATACTCAATTCGATTCACAATTAAATAAATTTCGAAGCGCAATTATATATAGAATAAATATATCAAATACATACTAATATATATCGATATATGTACATTATGGGAAAAAATTGTCCGATCGTCCTTGGCGTGTACGTTGGGGCGATGGTGTTTAATTCAGATGTACATACAGTATGATAGTGGGATCCGACTGCCCGCCCGATTTAATTGATTTACACACACTCCAAATTAAAGCTCCATCTTATAAAAAGCAAGACGCAACTCTTTTGATTTCCACTCTCTTTATTGACTAAGGATTTCCAATGCTACACTATGTATTCATTTTTACCATAAATTATCAAGTATAGAACGTATCCTCTCAGGTCTCAACCAAGTGCAAGGCAGTCTTAGTAAAAATAAAGAGGGATATATATATAGATAAATATTGAAAGTTTACTTGTCCTATAACATATTATAAAATTATTATGAAATATAATACGGGTAATATAATTTAATTAGAAAAGTGTCTTGCGGACTTGACTAGTGGTTAAAAATATTTAGTCATAATGATTTCAGATATAGCCTTCCAATTTATTAATTACATAGAGCCATAATTTGTTTTTACTTGTGAAAGAGTACAAAATGACAAGTTTAAACATTCACTTGTATTAATCAAAAACCAGTGATCCCACTGTAATTACGTTAATTAACTAAACTAATAAATCTAATACCTATGCTGTCATTCTTGTTTCTATATATAATAACAGCTCACATATCCTGATCAAACTCTCACTTGTCTCTAGCTACCTACCTTCTTCTAATCATAAATACATCTAATATGACGGCAGTGGCAAATGCACCCTTGAGTATGCCAGCACAAAAATCAGCGTGCCATTCGCCAGTGCCATACCTGTTCGGAGGATTAGCAGCCATGTTGGGGCTAATTGCTTTTGCTCTCCTTATTCTAGCCTGCTCTTACTGGAAGCTCTCCGGCTCTCTCGACACGCCAGAAAGAGACCTCGAGGCCGGTGCTCATGATGATGCTGGTGATTTCAAACCAAAGCCGGTTTTAGAAGACAAGTTTCTCGTGATTATGGCAGGACATGAAAAGCCAACGCACTTGGCCACCCCCATGTCTAGCCGAACATCATCTTTTGGTAGCAATAATAGCGATGGAACAACGTCGTCGTCAGAAAAATTGAACCAAGGAGACGAGGAATCCAAGGTTCTTCAAAGTACAAGTTCGGGGCTGACCCTGCTTCAATCCTAGCTAGTCTATAAAAAAATAGTTAAAAATTTATCCATCTTTTGATGCAAAATTTTAAAACTAGATAAATGAATTTTTGTTAGTTCCTTGGAAAAATTTAGTTTTAGTTCAGCTCCTCGAGATTATTTCAAAGGACGTGTTGATTGCTGAAATCAGTAGTGGAGTTGGTTTTTTTAGGTGATTCGTTTGTTTTATACTTTCACATCCATCAGGAATGTGTGTGTGTGTGTGTTTTCTAGAATGAAAGGAAAGAGTCACCTGTTGCCTGTTGGTTTAGTTCAAACTACAACATCAATGTTGATTGTACTATTTTCCAGTACTATTTAAAATATTCAGTACTATTTAAAAATGAAGGCGGAGATTTTTATGTCAGATTCAGGTGTATCGCAACAATGTTCACGTTTTAATACACGGAAACTATACGAGAGGCTGTACTAGAAGCAGCCAGACACGGTAAATTTTATAATAACTACCGTTAATATAATAGGGGTTTGTTTTTACATATTGAAATAGACCCGTTCGGTTTCGGATCGGACAAATTTCGGATAAAATTGATTTTCGGTTATAGTATATTTAAATCCAGATCGGATCGGATCAGATTTTATTCGGTTCGAATCCAGTTTTGGTTTTGCATAAATTGAATTAGTTTCGGTTCGGATCGGTACGATTTCGATTTAGGTCAAAATCGGATTAAAATTCGGATGAATTTCAGATAAATAACAGGTTAAATTCTGTTTGGATCATTTTTGAATTTATTATTTAAAACTAGATTTTATTTAGATTTGAAAGTTCAATTCGATTAATTTTATATAAATTCAAATTACTGGCGAATTTAAATAAAGATCATTAAGCAAATTTGCCAAATAATAGTTAAAAATTGATAAAATAATACTGAATAAAGTAATTATATCAATTAGGTAATATATTTCCCTAGTTTAGACTTTGGTTAATATAATAAAAAAAATTACTAAATACTTGTAATATAATAATTTTATAAAAAAATCTTGTGGGCCAAATATAAATATAATAAATTTTGTATGTACATATATAATATAGAATATTTATTTCTTTTTAGAATATGAATTTATATTCACTTTTATTTATTTTTCAGCAAATTCAAAATAAATATTATTCTAGATTTTGTTAATATTTTATTTTACGAATACATGTATTATACACGTATGAATTATGTATAATTGTATAATGTATTTGTGAATGTAACGAATTATAAAATTGTATGTATAAAATTCACGTATAATCTATAATTTAGTTTGAGTCATATTCAGTTTGTATAATTTTTATTAGGATTTGATCGATTCGGTTCATTATCAGATCCGTTATTTCGGATTATTTTTTATTAAAATTCTGGTTCTAGATTATTTTCATATAAAATTGAATCGGTTTTCGGATCATTATCGAATTTGATTCTTTTGAACCAATATCGGTTCAGATCAGATCGTTTCAAATTCGGATTATCAAATTTTGATACGATCTTGATTTCCTGGATTTCGGTTCGGTTCTTTAGATACAGACCCATTTTACCAAGTGGATTGAAACACTAATTTCGAAAAGCTAAAAGTTAATGCAATTGTGAATTTTTTTACGAGTATGATTGCCGGTCTGAAATGCCAAAGCGAAACTAGATAGGAGTATTATAAGAGTGCACAGTTTAAGCAAAGATTGTAAATAAACACTAATTAACATTATATATTATTATATCATAGAAATATATTACAGTATAGAATTAGAAGCAATATCATTAATTATTTAAAATTTATCGGGTACAAATAAAATATAAACAAATAATAATCTGTAACAAAATTATTGTACTAAAAGACTAAAAGATTTATGGAATTATCATAATAATTGGATAGGAGATTAAAGGAGATGAGATTATTGGACAGACAAGAGAATGAGAGATTATGCTTTAATGAAGAGGCGATACTATCGAGGAGCAAGAGGAATAGTAACATATTTTCGGGAGTGGTATCAACTGTTAACACTAGAAGGAGCAAAATAATCATGCGTCTATATCTTTTCCTTTTAGTAAAGTGGTGATGGATTATCTTTTCTGCTTGCATGAGATTTATGTCACTATTCGAGACTCAATTATCCATAAATCATAATGCTACATCCGTTTTTCTATAAGTCACGTATTTAGGTGGTTTGGTTGAATAGTAAAAATTATTATTTAAATTTTTTTTTAATTAAAATATTTATAATATATTTTAATTCAATTTTTTTTTAAAAAAATAATAAATATTAATATCTGGTCAAAACACCTAAACATGTGTGTCAATGACTTGTAAAAAAATGAAGGATGTATGTAATAAATTTGGTTAAATTTTCATGTGATGGTAAATAAAAATAAATATACAATTAACCAAATATGTAAAGATATAATATTATATTCTTATAAATATATATCGAATACTCCACTATTTACACAATTACACACAATTTTATAAAGCATATGAAATGAAACAAACAAACAAACAGTTATTGACAACGAACATATGAACTCGCATATATTTTCTATTATTATATTTAATAAAATTTACTTTAGCGAGAAAAGAAATCCTGGTCTTATTAAGACATCGACATCTAATATTTTTACAATCTAAGCATCATACGATTATCTATCTAATACTGGTTGTTGCTAGAGCAGGAGTCGGTTCTCTTGTTCTAAGCATGGTAATTGTACCCTGCTTTATACTTTTTCTTGTTAGATTAATATAATTATTATTTAGCAAAAAAAATGCCGATGGCAGCTAAATTTCATTTCCTGGCTTCTGCAATGCAGATTGGAAAATCATCTCTTCTAGTTCCAGCAAAAATTCAGACAAACATGACCGGAATAATTATATTGCCAATGACGGATTCACAAACAGTATGGTTTCAAAGGTAACTAGCCAGAATTTAAGGCTAGCTAGTTCACAGAGTAATTAACCAGTCTATCCTATATTCCATTGCACATTGGGCTTATGTTCTAACCAGCTAGGCTTCCTATGTTCCAAGCTCTAATAATGATAAATAGTTTCGTGACGCCTAATCCCAAAACTACATCGCACGTGCTGTAAATTTACATAACCATTTGACTAAAAAATCATTCAAATTGACTGTTAAGTCAAATTAATCGAATACTTGTGAAATTATAAATGAAGGGAAATCGTATAGGTGATGAATATATACCGCAGCTTGAGTAATAAAGTGCATAGACGGGGTAAAGAGTACGTTCGTAGCCTTCACGGTAGCTTCATTGATGTTACCTACCAAATAAAAGGCATGTTCAGGAAGATCATCTGATTCTCCGGAAAGGATCACAAAGAATTGGACGAATACCACTTCACCGATAGAGTTTTTGGAAATTCTACTCGACGATGAGTACGTTAAGAAGTTTATATAGTCAATTTCAAGGAGACCTATTAATCATTCAAAGAGAGAGAGTACAACTATTTTCAGTAGGACTCTATCTAATCACCCAAAGATGTAGCGTATGGATGGATAAGAGGCTCGTGGGATTGACGCGAGGACTAATCTACCATATGTAAGCACAGGTATTCTGCAAGCCAACAAGGTCAAGCTTGAGGATGTTTAATAGAAACTGATCACAACTCTCGTAATTGACTTTGATGAGTCCGTACCTGCTTGGCAGAACGAACCTCCCCACTCCAGGACCTTTTTCTCAAGATAGTCAAAATCAACCTTTCCGGCCTTCAGGGTGGACACATATGAAACAATATATTACAAAGATAAGCAGACCTTCTACTACTGAGTGTACTTGTAATATAATATATATATTTAAACACAATTGTTCAAGGGAAACTTTTATGAGGTAACATAAGTGACTCCCTCTATCTCAGCTCCAATTTTAGTGTCAAAACACTGGTATCTCGTCCTAATGAGCTTTGGTAAATAACTATCCTTGTCAAATGCAAAAAACCAATTTAATTTCTCATGAAAAAACTAAGAAACAGTAACATTGGTGTAAAAAGGTCACCTCAATAATCTTGGCAACAGCCACGGGCCAGGGTATCCATACCAGCATATGAGCGATAAATAAGTCCTGGACATCTGTGCTCTCTCTTCGCCTATTCATACATACTTGTTAATTCAAGTAGAGTCACCACGGAAGCACAAATCAAGTATTACAAAATAAAGCCTCACTGATAAACAGGGGCACTGAGACAATGACAAATTCATCAAAGATATCGTATTCCCTAAAACTGAAACTTTACCACCAATACTGTACTGATGCACATTTGATCTCTATTAGTGGTATGACAAATCTTGTTCATGATTATCGAACAAGGAACACATAAAGAGCTACTTCAAGACAGAACAAACTAAAATTACAAATGAATGCCTATCAGTGTAATAACATATCATACCAGAATGGAGCACAAACATCACAAGGCTGACAAAATAGTTCACCAAGTTTAGCTAATTTACTAAATGATCTAAGATTGCATATATAAATGGATCTGGCACGATATGAGCCAATCTTCGAATTTTATCCACACTAGACACAATTAAATTCGCAGATTTCTAGTGTTTCTTGAGCTCAAAAGAAAAATAGAAAATCTTTCACATACATTTCTAACAATGTTGAGCATAACCGATTATGTAGCTTCACCAACATCCATTAAAAATTGATCTGTATCCCAACCTGTGATTTTACAGGTGTTATTCAAAAGTTCACAACTAACATCATACTCCCTGCAGGTTAAGTTGCAATTTTAAAAGACAATCTCTTCAAGTATACATATGCCATAGTGAAACAGTTACCCGTCTGACTTCTGAGGATCGCCAGTATTCGTATCAATGTTTCCTAGCAACCCATTTATTGTACTTTCCGTTTCAAGCTCATGATGTCAGCTGCATAAGAATGTACGTGGAACGAAATTTAATTATTAAGTCACAAACGTCAATATTCTTGCTTTTACAGATATATAAACAGCTAAATAAATTGCAGAACCATAACTATTGAATTGGTTTAAATATTTACAGATGAACCTTACAATTCCAAGTTCAACATAATAATACTTGATAGATGAACCTTACAATTCCAAGTTCAACATAATAATACTGGATAGTTCACACATCCATATATTTAACCTTACAATTCAATCGGTTTAATATTTAATACTTGATAGTGAAATCTAAAATTACTTGTTGTACAAGTTAAACATAATAATTGCTATCTCATTTCTCATTATTATTATAATAATAAATTTAGGAGGGAAGAGAAAAAAAAAGAGAGAATAATGTTTTATTTTTAGAAATGAAATGTGGAATGACGAGGAGTTATCTAAAAATAAAATAAGGAATGCTATACATATTCTAATGTTTTAGAGAATTATTAGAAATTTAGAACACTGTTGTACTATATTTTTTTGTGGCATTTCTTATACTCCATCCGTCTCATAAATTTTGTCTTTATTTGATTTTTCAAAATCAAATTAATTAATTTTGACTAACAAATAAAATATATTAAATAATAAAATATTTTTTAAAAAATATCATAACAAACTTTGATTATCTTTATTTTATGAATCAATTTGCAGATTTTAAAAATAATATTTTTTTTTAATTGTTAATCAAAGTTGGATTTAATTTAATTTGAAAAGTCAAACTGAGACAAAATTTATGGAACGGAGAGATTACTTCAACTTATAAGGAATTGTAGGAGCTCATTTATAAAATTTGTTGGGCTTGCTCTTAATACCTAAACACATTTTCGAGTTTCAACTAAATCCTTTTGGAGGTTCTGACTAAATACTACCGCATATACAGAAACTTAGAAAGTGGCCATGCTTCGAAGTTTTAGTGAAATATTAATATGAGAATAAATAAAATTTTGTAATTAAAGAAACGCAAATAAGAAAGGAAGTAAGAAGTACTTAGACACACGCGTAAAGAACTGTACTTGAAAAAAACTGTAACACGCCAAAATAATAGAAGCTTGAAACAACAAATTAAGTCCTTCAACTTGTAACGGGTAGTACACCATCGAGGACCTGAGATCTAAAAATTTAACAAACAACAACATTCATTTCATATGCCCAACAGGAAAGTGTAGCAACTACAATAAAATCTATTACGGCGTAACTGAGTCTAGTGCAGGAAATTACAGTGGTCGTCTCAGTACATTTCACGGTCATTTATACTATCAAGTACGTACAATATTGGATTAATATCAACTAGTAAGGCCTCTCTCCCACATAATTACCAACAGGATCATAGTTACAAGTCATAAACACATCTCCGCTCTCGCAAACAACACGAGCACACCCGACTCGTCTCGTTGTTTTCCACACAATCTGCGTATAATGTCCGCACTGCTGTCCTTCCGCACAACTATTTGTTGCATACTTGTAGTACTTTTCTTCTTCAGCCCAGGCACGAACAGCGTCCAGTGGTTTCCAATCAGAGCCGCTGCCCCAGTAAATATTCTCGCCAAGCTTGAACTCATATTCGGGGAATGAATGCCTTAATGCGCAGTCTGCTTGTCGTTGTCCAGCCCACCATTGTGCGTACTTTTCTAATTGACTGTCCCAAGTGAGTGGCCACTCCCATTTGGCTGCTCTCACGGTATTGTGAGCAAACAAGAACTGGAAAGCTTCCCCGACACAATTCCAACACAGCTGCTTCGAGATTTTGTATACAGTGTCGTTGTTCGATTGTAGAGGGGTGATTTTTGGTGGAGAAATAGAGGATGAGTTGAAAGAAAGAACAAAGCAGTTTGGNCAGAGGACGAGTTGAAAGAAAGAACAAAGTAGTTGGGTGAAAATGCTGAAATGCAGAGGATGAGCAGAAGAACAAAAGAAGGTTTCATATTTGTGGTAGTATATTGGGATGAGCAATGGCAGGTGAGGGAAGAGACACAGTCCAGTAGTCGCTCAGTCCTATAATTAAGCAAAGGCAGCTTATTCCTGAGGCATAGAGTGGTAGTATATATGATGACAAATCTCCAAAAGACATGATTAATTGTCATGGAACCATGATAAATTATCTATGCATTAGTCAATTGTGTAGGGTTGCCGTATGTGGCTCAATCATGACTTCTAAGCAATTATGGTAAAAAAATAATGGCATCGTATAGTACGTACAAAAGATGAAAATTGAGAAACCAGAATACCAGATCATGTTCTAGCATAAAAGTAGGATTAAAATTAAAAAAGAATAAATAACTTTTAAATAATATCTTAAGTCCCGTTTGGTATTGCTGTTGCATACAGTTACAATAGTTTTTCACTAAAGCCGTCAATATCAAAAACTGCTATTAGGAAAACACTTTTAAACTAAAAGCTATTATTAGAGAAAACACGTACTTGATCACAAGGCTCAGCTCGGGGTGGAGCCAAAAAAATGACATGCTTCCAAATTTTTTGACTAAACTTGTAAATCAAGGTAAAAGTGCCCTTGTAGGAAATTTACGCATCTTAATTTCCATTGCGAATAAAACCATGAACGTAGTTGTTAGTAATACTCTTGCGGAAATTAATAACTTTATTTATCTGGAGTATATATAAATTTGGTTCATTTAGTGAAATTATTTTGTATGGTTCCAAAAATATACTGTTATTTACGCAATAAATTGAACCCGTGAGGAAAACAATCTGTTGAACCCGTGAACTGTAATTGTTTGCTTCTTCCATTGTTTATAGATGAAAAAGATGGTAGACATGGCCTGACCTACCACAGATCCATTCTAGAATCACACACCACATCTTCACATCAACACTGGACAAGTGTTACTCGGGGTGCTCGTCCTGATTCGCATGGGCCAGGAACAAATAAATACTTCGTACTGTTATATTTTAACTAACATTATTGTTGAAGTTAAAAAATAACTATCTATTAATGTTGTGTTTAGTTGAAAGGCATACAATTGGAGAAGATAAAACGATTAGAGATCAAATTTACCAATTTAAAAAAGAGTGTTTTCGTTTTTAACCTAAATTTCGTCACTGAAAATTTACACCGATTTATATCTTTTCAAAATCCTTCCTATTTTAATTAATTTTCTGTTATTTTATTCTCTCTAACCAAATGCAAAATAGTACTACTATATATAAATTTTATGATTTTGGGAATATAAAATAAACGGGTACCTTCGTGAGAAAAAATCGTAAACGATTAGGCACATGGAGCAACAAGATAGTTTAAAGGCCCAATAGTGATATGACTTATTCGCGGATCCGGTAGCTGAAGATTTTAGAATTCTAAACTGGACTGGTCACTTGTGGGCCTGTTGTACCAAAAAGTAAATTACATACTTCAAGTAAACTGCTTCAGGGGTCTTTTCTTTTTAATATCTCAAAAATATAATACAGTATATTAAATAAAATAGAGCAATACTCAATATTTTCTAGAATTTATATATATATATATATATATATATATATTATTGTAAATGAATAAAAATGAAATATTAATATACATAATAATTTTTTGTTAATTAAAATTTTGTTATAAAACGTACCTGCAAAATGAAAAAGTTCATCAAATAAAAGTTAACTATAAAATATTTTAAGATAAAAAATATATCGGGTATGGTTCAATAAAATTTTAACTCGAACAAAAGATGCGAACTACTAAAAAATAAGTTTAGGTTATCGTCTTATTCAGCAAAAGTCCAGTTCAGATATGTTCAGGGAAACAAATTCAAATTCAAATTGTATAACTCAACTTTAATCTTTTATACAATAAACGGAATTCTGTATATATGATTAGGATTGAGAATGATATTTTTCATTAATTGAGCAGGATATTCGAACCAAAAAATTTTGTTGACATTTTATTATGAAGCGAAAAAAAAATCAAAATCAAAATCAATTCAAATTGTGATACTTGGAGGAGTAACACTTTACATTTTGAAGTTGCAATTCTATAAATTATGCTAAAGTTTTTTGGACTAAAGTCACTAAACTACAATCAAATCGTCGAATATCATTCCATCTTATTCAAAAAATTGGAACAAAACGAAATGTAAGTAGATTTTGATGCAAAGGACAAGACTGGTTTTTAATTTTATATATTTGATAATTAGAGCATCTCCAAGGGTTAAATCACCTACATGCTGCATATGCAGCATCTATGTGTCACTACTCAGATAATATCTAAAAATCAATGCATTTCAACCCGATAAAAAGTTATAGATAAATGATATTTGATCTTCTGAACTAATAAAACTATAATTTTACATGATTATTATTATATATAATACTATTACAGTGAATGTTTTTTCTTTTAATTAAAATTTTACCTAATGAAGAATATTTTAGCTAACAATTGAGTTGCTACGGTTTTAGACATTGGTAAACTCGACACTTTATCCGAAACATTTCCAAACTTAAATATGACTAAAATAACTGAAAAATAAAATAGTAATAAAATATTAATACTTAATCAAGCGGCAACTAAACTATTTGAAATAAAAGTATTAAGTATGATCATATATACGTGTAAAGATAATCTAACATATTTTCAATCATATGTTTTTGACACATTCGATTTCTTGATTTTAACACTATTGAATGTTTTTTACAGTTCAGAAAATCATGAATAAAAATGTTATTACAATCGATGATTCAGTTGAATATGTATTTTAATGGTTAGAATTTACAATTAAATGAAATTTTAGAGCACACTTTATTGACAGTTTATCACATATATATATTTTTTGTCAATAAGTTTCTCACGTCCATATGTGACTTAGATTTCTAATTTTCCAAAAATATTTAATTAAAAAGAATAATAGAAAAGCAAATATATATTTTGACATCTTGTTAAAATATAATACCGAAAAAATCAAAACAATAGGGGGAAAATGAAGGTAAAATTAATAAGGCTTCTCCCCAATGTAATTGCCAGGAGGGTCGTAATTGCAAGTCATAAACACACCTCTACCACCAAAACAAGTAACTCTAGCGCACCCAATTCTTCTGGTTCCCCTCCACACAATCTGTGTATAATGCCCACACTCCTGCCCTCCCCAGCACGAATTCGACCAATAATTGTACCACCGTCGTTCCCCTACCCATGCAGCAGCTGCCTCAGCTGGACTCCACCCGTTGCCACTTCCCCAAAATATGTTCTCCCCATATGCTCCATTGGAGTGCTTCAATGCACAGTCCCAACGCCTCTGGTTAGCGTACCATTGAGCGTAACGTGCCAGTTTCTGATCCCACACCAGCGGACGCATTCGTAATGCAGACCGTGCTGCATTTTGCGGTGCCAAAAATTGGTAAATTCCCCTGTTCAGATTCTTGGCATTGGAAGAAGTTAATGAGACAATGAGGATGAATAGAACTAATATGTTGTTGGTTCTGCTGCGCAGGGGACCCATTTTTGTCTTGTTTTAGTTGTAGGAATTTATGCTATACTCATTGTTACTCTCCATGATTTTATTGGTAATTCTACTATAATATTTATACAATAAGTTGAGGTAGTTTTGGAGTGGTTGGACCTTGTCACCTTGGGAGGAATATGATTAAGTTTCAACTATGCAGGGGTGGCACCCATGTTCGATAATGATTCACTACTTCATATTCCTTTCTATATAATTTATTTATACATATGAAAATCATTATAACAATCATAATTATATATATAATATACATATAAAATGTATTTTTCATCAACATTTTGTTTATGAAATATTGTATGATTATTCTACGCATCCACTATTCACGGATGTCACGCACACCTGATAAAATGATAGTAGATCGATCAGCGGCAACTCTCGCACAATTATAGTTGTTTCACATACAAAGTCAATTATGCATCTCAATTCTCAACTATACAAAGTAGGGGTGAGCACGGTTCGGTTCAGTTCGGTTCGGTTTTTGACCGAAACCGGAACCGGAACTGCATATCTTCGGTTTTAAAAATTGAAAACCGCAACCGCAACCGAACCATCGGTTTCGGTTTCGGTTTTAAAAAGACCGGTTCGGTTTTTATCGGTTC
>QRFB01010464.1:13298-29294 GCA_008931105.1 Oenanthe javanica
GCCTGATGAGGCCACAAAAAAGCATTACGAATTACGCTTGATCATGATGATCGAGGATCATATATCTTTGTAACTTATAAGTGAAACAGTTTAATTTATTTAATAAATAATTTATAAGTTGGAGAACGTATGTATTTTTGAACTTATTAAATTAATAAGAGTAGAGGTGCAACTAGAGGTTCAAACAATTTCATAAATAAGAAATAGAGATGCAAATTTTATTTGTTGATACCACAATATAATTAGAAAAAATAACATAATCTTGTAGCTAACATTTAACCCGTAAAACTTTAAAAGAATACGGAAGTATGTTGGAGTAACGAAAGGAGATCATTTCTCCCTGTTTAATTCGACCACCATTTTTAAGAACACAGATACCATTGCCTTTCCGTCTAAAAATAGAGTGGTTAATCAGGCCTGTTGAGGCAAACTCACCACAAGATATTTCAACCCCAAACACGGCCTTGGCTCTCCATGCCTCGTTCATAATTTGGACAGTGTATTTGGGTACATGTATCCCTGTATATCCCGATCTACATTGATAAATTTGAATATCTTTTGTGCTGCACGATTGTTGTGAATCTCCACTGCTAGTATTATATCTCCCGAAGCCTAATCATTGAGAAAGAAGAACAAGATAACAAAATAAAAAATTCTTACTTTAGGAGTATTATTCTTACAAATTAATTTTTCGATGTCACTCGTATGACAAATTAAAATAACAAATTTTTTTCATATATATCAAATTAACGTATTGAAGAATTTTCGAATTCTGAAGACTAGAGCTGCAAGAATGTACTCACATAGGATTGTGAAAGTAAATAACAGCAAAATAGTGAGATGGTGGTAGCAACTTCTTGGCATGTTCAATTTTTCGGGTGCGGAAGAAGTTTATTTTTTCAGTTAAGTGGTGTGGAAGTTGGAATATATAACTGTTTGAGGTGAATTAAAGTAATTATATCATACCTTATACTAACCCCCGAATATCAATATGATAATCAAGTTATGTGATTATTTGATATTTTCATTTTTATATATGTTTTGAAATAAAATGTTGCTAAATACTCTATTCCGCAACAATTAAGTCTTCCAAATTTCTGATGTATTGGATTGTTAACTCTAAGCCATGGAGTTCTTTATTGTTTTCTAGTGCTTCTATTTGTATGCTGTTATGAATTTTATATAATAATTAATGTAACAAAGATAAATGTAAAAGGCAGCACACATTTGTGTGTATTAGCTACTAATACTTCTCATTACAATTACAATGACAAGAGACTCAATTTATATACAACTTTTCAAAACCAACATGCTATATATATATATAATATATATATATATATATATATATATATATATATGAATATATGAGAAGGTTCAAGAAAGAACCCAGAGAACCAGAAACCCATCATTTTAACTGTTGATTTTATTTCAATTTAATTGCCAAAATCATCTGCACATTGGTATTTATACATATTGTATACTAGAGGTTATATTTGTAAACTGAAAAGGTTATATTTGTAAACTGAAAATATAATTTACATAACATAAAATATATATATTTTGAATATTTGTTATTATATACGAAAAGATTGTATTAATATTTCCTAATTAAGTAATATTAATATTTCATGATTAAGTAGTATATATATATATATAAACCGACTTAATTACTTACCGCGTTTGTCCTATTGACAATTATCATCCTGGCCCATTTTCGTGCTTAAAGTGACCTCCAATGGCCCTACAGTTTTTTTTATAAAAAAATATTTTTAAAATATAAAAGAAAAAATGTTTTTATTAATTTAAGTGTCCTATACAATCAATTAAATTGTAATTTTTTTGTGATACCCACATTCTTAAATAAATAATAAACAGTTCATGTGAAATTAAATAATGTTATTATTATTGTATTATATAAAATGCAACAATGTTTGCACTATATGAACCCTAAAAAAATTGGACTGTGTGTGTATTCATGATTTGTGAGATCACCCTCATGTAATTTATTTAAAATTATAAAAATATCTCATATAAATAAATGAGAATACTATAATAATTACACAAAATTATATATATTTATAAAAGTATCATCATTACTTTATACTAAAACTTTCACTCTAATATAAGATAATTTCTTGTTTTTTATACATAAAAAAAAGAGTTAGAGATAGGAAAGTCGTTTCGATCAAAAAATATATTACTTTTTAAATAAATTAACATAATTAACACTTAATTTATCATATTAATAAAATATAGACAACAATTTTGGGACAAACAAAATAGCAAATGCATATGATTAAAAAGATTAGGATAAAAGGAGCATAATTTATGAAATGTTTATTTTTAATAATGTTTTGATCAATTTCATTAGTACTTATTACTTAATCATCCGAGGCAACACTGTGTCGATTGAAGTTGCTACGTAAAAAAATTCAAAATTGAGCATATCTAATGCAATTACATGATCTTGATGACCAAGGACAAAAATGATTAACGCTCGGACCAAGTAATTAACACATACATCTCATATTGATTTTGAAAGAGTAGTAATGTTAGATAACCAAAAATTTTTAAAAAATATTCTCAAATAAGAATTGCCAAAAGTTAATTAGTGAATTTATATTTTAGGAATGTAATCAAGATATGGATTTGAAAGTTTTTTTGAGACAATTTTTAGATTTTTAGCATTTTCAATATTGGAAATGTAATTCTTATTATATGTTATAACCAAAAATTTAGAAGTATAATTTTGTATTGACGTGGGCCAACATGGACAGACAAGCTGACGAGTAAACATTATTTGGGCGTCCAATGAGTTATTTAATTGCGTTTATTAACGTTATTCATTAAGTAATTCAATATTAGTTGAATTATTTAATTATACATATATAATTATCAATTATATTGATAATCAATCAAGGTCCATTAAAATAAGAATTGTTAGCCGCTGACAAGTAGAACAAGTCTCGACGGATATAACCTGAAGCACTCGACGGTCGAAAGTCATGATAAGAGTCCGTACCCAACTATATTACAAATACATGGAAAGATAAGGTGATGATCCCAAAAATCAAGGAACGTGATCAGCAACTTCTAGTATGGAAATAGAATCATGGGAGGCTACAAAATCATAGATAAATATAATCATTAGGGAGGAGGCAGATGAGTGAGAACCACAATTCTATACACACATCCGACGGATAACTGCTGTGCATAGTCAACGAGTAGCAATTGTATGTATTTTTATTCATTCCAAACACTTGTAATCGATCTTGAACAACATTATAGTGGATATTCTTGGTTAAGCACACCCCACCCGTGGTTTTTATCCATTTACTGGAGTTTTCCGCGTTACCAAAATTATCTCATGTCCTTATTTATTTTCAGTCGTCGAATATCTTCTTCTTATTATTTCTACTCGTCCAAATATCAAAATACATTATATAAACAATTTAACAAATAAAGAACTTAGCTATTGACCCATCAAATTTTGGCTAAAACATTATATATATACAACTAGCTAGTGACACTTTTTTTTGGGTAGAAGGGGTGAAAGTAATTAACTGGTGACTCTCGATCATGTATATATGTAGTTGCGTATATGCATCTTAATTCAAACTGTAAGTTGATGGATAACATTCAAATTTTGCTCGTTCATATATAAGATCGACGACGTATAGTAATCTACTGCATCAAAATTGCATACAATTCCTGGAAACTGATTCATGCAGCAAAAGTGTAACTCGGCCATTCATTCAAAAATTCCAAGATAAGTTTAGTAATTTAAATGATTTGTATTAAACGTTGTCGCTCCCATGAAATTAAGCTCTTAATTCAGCTAGTGATATATATCCCACCAACTTACAGCTAGCAATGCAAAATAAGGTTGAAACAGCATGCATTATTCAAATAGATATACAAAACCCGAGTTTATAACAAGTCTACAATAATTTTGAACTTTCTTCTTAATTCCTTATACTGCTTCAGTTTGATCATATCATATCACTGCTGCATATTGTATCTAGAAGCAAAGTCTTTGTACACTTGATCCGACTGATGATGAAGAGCTGGAGTAGAGTCCCAAGAACTGGACGATGCGGAATTGGTGTCAAACTGATCATTAGGCCACCAAATCATGCTATCTTTAGAACCTTCCATTTCCTTGAAACAATCAAACTCACACATTCCCTCTGCATTATTGTGACTGTTGTTATTGAGAAACTCATCAAGATCATTTTGATATGTCAAAACTGGGCCCATGCTCGATTGTTGTGTATCTGGCTTCGGGACAACATATGAGTCTGGAATAGTGAAGCTTGCATTCGGCATAGAATTATTCCCCAGTTCATCCATTTTTGGTTCACAGAGTTGAACATTTTGACCTAGGCCAGGCTGAGGAATCATAGAATGAGTCAAAGGGTTTGAGTTTTCATTGAAGGATTGGAGAGTTTGGATCATTTTCTCCTGAAGAGGGTTCAGCTTGGGCCACAGTGCAGGACTGCTAAACAGTGAAATAGGGTTTTGTAGGTTCTGAAGCTGCATGTGGAGTTGAAGCCTTTCCATGGCAGAGTTGCTTAAGGAATTATCTTGTACACCATCCCCAACTTTCGGGTCCTGACTCGAAGATGCAGATAGAGGATTGATATGAGAATTTTTGCGCCTTCCCAGCAACTTTTTCTTGAGTCTAGTGTTCCAGTAGTTTTTAATATCATTGTCAGTTCTTCCAGGCAACTGAGCAGCGATAATGGACCACCTAAAAACATAAAAAAGAAAGAGAAAACCACCATAAGGCATTAGAAAGGTAAACTCCGAAAACAAAAGGCTTGAAATGACGAATATCATGAGATATCAAAGAATGAAAAAACATCCATTTGCTGGATCGATCTTACGCCTCTGAAATAATATCTCTATATCGATCTATGTGTAGATATTCCTAAAACAAGAGCTTCATGGACAACAACAAAAGACAAATCTATAGGTAAAATATGTAAGAATTGAAACTAAGGCATTAGGAAAAAGAAAGAAACAACTGATACCTGCTGCCAATACTAATATAGAGGCTGCATATGATGTTGTCTTCTTCTTCAGAGAATCCTCCATGCTTAATATTAGGCCTCAAGTAATTTAACCATCTTAATCTACAGCTCTTTCCACATCTCTTTAATCCTGTCAAATAATTAATTAATTAGTTATAATTAAACTCTTATTAACAAAATCAGCTATGTAAAGATCATTAATGTAAAATATTATTAGGGATTTATATTTCTTTATATATACAATTGAGTATCATGCATGATTCCAAACAGAAGAAGAGATGTTACAAGGAGTAGTTACCAATTTTCTGGGGAAGAGCAATCCAGTTGTTGCCAGTGCCATGCGTGTCGATATAAGACTTGAGCTTTGCATCTTCTTCAGGTGACCATGGACCTTTCTTCACGTTCGCTTTGTCACAGCATGGAGCTCGACCCATCTCGATTAATGATCTGTCTTGTATATATTTATGTCTGTATTAATATTGTTTTACCTAGCTACTTCTCAACTGATTAGCACTGTTTAATTTACAACAACTTTGAAGTTCTTGCCCTTTGATTGTTGGGAAAATGAGCAGCCGAAGACCAACCATTTATACTAGGAATTCTTTTTCGAATTTAAACACAAAAGTCAAATATGTATATATTTTATACAGTATATATATATATATCTCCTCCTCTGCCCTTCTAGGGTTTGTGCATAACTTTATCTTTTCTATCTCATCATGCTTTGGATTAGTTCAGTCATCCTCTCCCTTTTATTATTATTAAACATCAACAAAACAGATAACTACAGATATTTCTCTAATATCTTCCTATTTAACATTCTAAATACTTTTCTGTTTTTATTATTAAAAAAATACGCTACAAGTAAATTCGAGAAAGAAGCTCCATGCTTTGTGTTTGTCGGCAATTAACCTATTTAAATGCTTGTATTATTGAGCTACGACGTATATTTAGCTTTATAATTATTGATTGACGTACCCTTTGGATTGAGATTAATCTAGGGAAAAACGTCTACCTACACCTAGTTAATTAACAAAAGACTTCATTCGTTTCAGTTTTATTCAATTTTAAGTAATAGTATCTTCCATCCCTAGGCAACAACAAAAAACGATCGATCGTATCTTCTATTACAAGCTGACGGAAGATGAAATACGGTCGAACTTTGAATGTTTTATCAATAGTTTGGCGCATGTACGAAAATTAAGAGGGAATTTTTTCGCTAAAAATTGAATTCGTGAAAACATATACAGGTTACTACTACTATGTACTATCGTTTTGTCGGATGTTTCGCGTTTCTATTTTATTAAAAAAATAATTTTTATTTCGTTTTCTTTTTTCCTATATTGAACTTTCAACGGATAGTTAATTCATTGGAAGATCTTAATATTCGAATATTTTATATTTATACTTAGCTACTAATAATATAACAATCTGTTTAAAACTTAAATTTCATTTAAAATTCTAAATTCTAAATTTAAAATAACAACTCAATTATATCATTTGAAATTTATAATTTGTAATAATGCACTACATGTTATCGAACACTATTAATAGAATTTGTGACGGTAGTTTTATGGATAGAATATTATTATAATATACATGGGCGTGGAACCCACAACTAAATTTGGACGGTATTGAAACGTACAATGAAATTTACATTTATGATAAAAACATTTACGATCGATAGTTGAATTTCATCGGAAGAAGACTCACTTTTGATAGAAAATTGACTAAAAAGTTTGTCCCAAAAAAATAATTTTGTTGTAGTGTTGATAAGATCTTGAACTGTGATTTTGTAAAAAAGGAAAAAAAATCTTGAACTGTGATGTGAAATACATTTATTCGTTTTGGTTGATTCAAAATTTTTTGTCTTTATAAATGAATTTGGAAAAAGCATAACTAATTAAATATTACAAAATCGTACTATTTTTTGGAATTAAAATATAAATCTCAATCATACAATCAAGAAAAAAATATTAATTGTAAGTTGTTTAGCTATATATACTTCTTATTCACCTATAAAAGTACAAAAAATTAAAAGAGGCAAAATAAAAAAAGACGTAAATCTCTATTCAATCATTTTCACAATGTCTGTTAATACTTCGATCGAGGAAGAGTTCAATTTTGCCTACTACACACTGTGAAGATAAAGATCTCGCCCGACTTTTACTATAGAGACATTGGGGCAATCTAAACTCTTGTCAATCTCGCAGGTTGTGTTCATTCTACGAGAAGGGAATGAATCGAGAATGCAAATATGCAATGAAAAATTATTACTCAATAATAATAATGATATATAGAGAAGAGTAAAAAAATTCTATGATAAAGATTTTAGAGATTATAATGAGGAAAAGAAAATGGAGCATTTCTTTTAAAAATGGTGATTTAAAATTTTAATTTAAATTGATTAGAATGCAATGAAGAGAGAAATAAAAATTATAAACTATTTCTTTAAAATATAAATATAAATATCATTTTATTATATCCAATTCTATTTTATCGAAATCAACACAACCCTAAATGTATCATAAATAAATTGATATTGATCGAGCTGCGCCATATTATATATTTCGGTAATTAAACTGCATATATATATGGATCAATAGATGCCCTAATTACTTAAATTAATGTATGTATATATATAGTTATATACGTAAGTTGTGGTTGGTCAAGAAAGTATTTAGTTATTAATTGGTACTTGTTTGCAAAGAAACAATGTCTTTATAATAAATCAGTGTAAATTTAGACATCTTGTTTCAAGTTGGTAGGGTTCAAGGCAATTTTCTAAACAAAAAGGAGGAGGAAACATAAAGGAAGGGCCTTTAAAGCTCAAAAGTTTAAAGTTAAACAGGCCAGCTTAGCACCCACTAACTTTGATTTCCTAATTTGATTAACATCTTCTTATTAGTACATTTTAATTAATATAATAAAAAAAATGGACAAATAGGTCCGGAAGCGCACTTGCACAGAAATACCCAAAGAGAAACTATTAAATTTCCAAAAGCTGCTATCCCCCCAAAAAATACTAATATATTCCAAATCAAATATTTATATATATCTCATGGACTCGGATCTTGGGAGGAAGAGAACATGCTTCCCCTTGTCTTTGTGTGAACCCTAGAATCTCTCTGGCTCTGTCTCGTTCGATATTATATACATTTAAGCCATTGACAATGTTTTTAATTAGTATATATAAATCATGCATGCATCATCATGAAGACCAAACACGACTTTTAGAGAGAGCTGGTGAGAGGTTTTCTTGTAAAGAAGATAAGCTTGGGGTTAGTAATTAGGATTCTTGGACCTAGCCTTGGGTTAGTAATTATTAACACAATTATGTGGAACGCTACTTGTGATCATGATAACCTAATCTCTCCATCTTCCTGCATAAGCATACAAAAATCGATATATATATATATACACACACAGATAATAGTTGACTTGGTTCTCTCATGAATCATCTTATCCATACGCCGATTAAATCATCCTAGAGGCTGATTATCGACTTGTTGTCCAATTTAGCTAGCTATATGTATGTCATTGCTGTCTGATTTAGCTTATTCAACCCGGCCATATATTAATTAATTGTCCAGGCATGAGTAAGTGTGGATATTTTAAATTTTTGTAATTCATACAAAAAATAATTACCTTATTATCTTCCAAATTATAACCAAAGATCATGCAAGTTTATGCAAGTGATGTATACAAGCGTAAAGATTATGCAAGTGTATTCTAACATATATGAAGAACACTCTCCCTTTTTTTATAATATTGTCGAATGCCAAACAATATTCATAGTAACCTCATAGTTTTAAAATGTGAATCATCTTCAGTACGTATGCATATATGATTTTCCATTCCTACTTATGATTCTGAATCAGCATGCAATGTTGAGTTTAGTCCCAAGTACTCCAGTCACTGGATTGCAATTAATAAATAATATACAATTAGGTGTTAGTTACAGAACTCATGTGTGTGTGTATATGCAATGACTCAGTTGGCTAGCTAATTACTATTACTAAAAATACACTATATTTAATCCATCAAGGATTCAGTAAGAAAAATTAGTACAAGTGTTTTATTATTCTCAAAATGAACTCTACGTACCGAATCGAATCTGCAGGGTGCCATAAGGAAGGAGCTACACTTGTAACTCTGTAAGTGATAGGGGATACTCGAGTGTGCATGCCAGACAAGACAAGACTAGCTAATTAAATCGAGGAACAAGCCTCCGCTCAAAAAGCTCTGGTAAAGACAAGGGCAACTGTTCTTCATGTTGCTTGGGCGACCAAAGTCGGTGGCAGGAAAATTTAAATTTGCTGAAAATTTTGAAATTCAAACAAAAAATTTTGGGACTTAAAATGACCGAAGTTATAAGTCAAATTTAGCCGATCAAATTTAAGGGGCCGATTTAAAATGCTCAAATTTATTTAATTCAACCAATATAATAATTTCGACTCTTATTCAAGACCAACCTTACTTCTAATCGATTCTAAATCATTTCGATTTTTTTTTCAATAGTATTTAACCGAAATTCTTGTATATATATATGGCAAGTAAATTATGAATCAGGTTACTCTACTCAATATATATATGTTTTTCGAATTTAGCCGATCAAATTTAAGGGACCGATTTAAACTGCTCGGATTTATTTAATTCAACCGATATAATAATTTCGACTCTTATTCAAGACCAACCTTACTTCTAATCGATTCTAAATCATTTCGATATTTTTTCAATAGTATTTAACCGAAATTCTTGTATATATATATAGCAAGTAAATTATGAATCAGGTTACTCTACTCAATATATATATGTTTAATGATCAATAACATTAAACATATTTACATGCATGCCAATATGTCATGATCTTAGAATTTTCCAGAATGTCGTTGATGGGATTTATTAATTTAACTTAGCACCAAGGTGCACAAACTTAACCACCACTAGTCAATATATACTATAGATATAGAATTGATAATCGATGCCAATTAATACAAGTACGAAGAAGTAGATAGAGCTAGCTGTTTAATTAATTAAATCAACATTCGCACACAGATTTCAGATTCTTTGATTCAGACTCTAATAACTTGTATTTTTCTATAGCGCATATATGCAGTAGTACTGTATATAAATGTTCACTACAAACTAATTCCTACCTATCTATTTCTAGTGCACTTTATCCATATTAATAGGGGTGCTACAAGACCAGGCAGTTGCTGATCGTTATAGTCAACTCTTTGTTTTTAACAAACCCATCATCTCTATTGCTAGGATTGACTTGCAACCTTAATTTTTAGATACCCGTATTTATTTTATTTTTTTTAAAGTGGCAAGGCCATAGCATTTAACTTAGAATATAGGATCAAATAATTAAGATCGATAAATGGCTAAACAACTAATGAAAAATTAATTTTTATCCTGCACAAACACAGCTCTCCCGAATATTGCAGAGAATGTATTAGTAGAGCATTGCACTATCAGGAAAAGCAATTAACAAGCAGAGTAATATATATTTTAGAATAATAGTCAACCGATCGGAAATGAAGTTGAAGAGATAATTAACTTATTGACCTGAATATATATATGTGAGAAAATAACGAGAAGGTGCATTAGGTGTCGAGAGTTTGTACTTTGCTACAGACAGAGTACTTAATTAGGAATTTGCAGAAGAGATAGTGTTATATAGTATTCTACCTTCCGATTTGACATGAAGTTGGTGATGACAGATTGACAGGCGACTATTCCAATGGCACCATCTTAGATACCCTAGCCTAACCACGTAAAATGTCGTTATACATTGTCAAGAAATGGAACAAATTCAACAAACAGTTGAAAATTATTTATCAACACACTTTGATATATTTGACGGTTGTTGAAATAACAGATGATGATGTGCATTTCAGATTTAATTGTTTTTCATTGATTATTGCATAAAAATTGAATTTTGCATCAGGTTGATTGTGATCGCTTTTTGTGATCGTTTAGTTGATTTGGTTGATTTCTTGAAAAAACTGGATTTGTATTCTCTGCTTGATCAAAGTTGCATTTGGTTAATTGTTGTTTGTGGTTGTATTTTAAGACTGTCTAAATTACTCCAGTTGATTTTGTTTAAAGAGTGGATTTGTATTTCAGGCTTTAAGTTGCATTCGGGTATTTATGATTTGAACTGGTTTGATTTTAGTGTATGTAATTTCTGTACAACTAATTCAAATTTAAATTCAAACAAATGCAATTTTAATTACTTCAAAAATTGAACTTGCATTTGCGGTTATTTTCAATTAATCGTAAGTGCATAGGTGGTTGTAAAGTTGCAAATCGTATTTTCAAAAAAATTGTGTTTTTGTAATTTTAAAAAAATATGTGCTCAATTGTTTAATTAATTTCAAGGCATAAACATTATTAAAGTCGATGTGTGTTAAAAAGTTAGATATTTAAGAGTTCTTTTTTTTTTGCGAAAAGATATTCGAGAGTTCTAATTTTTCACAAAAAATTGTTACACCATTTATTATTTACACTTCGGTCACAAGAATTACATCGCGTTCAAGATTATACTTCTTTACAAAATGATCCTCCTAAATTTTACTCCGTATTCTCTTCCTAAGAGAATAATGTTTATTAGATTAACCTCTTATAAGTCAGCCGTTAAACGATATTTAAATTGTCGTTTAACTCTATCAAGTTGTATCAACGTCATTTTCAGGAGAAAAATAAAAACTACTTTCGGCTGAAAAATAAAAACTACTTAATAGATATCTCAATCTTTCTTATTTCTCTATCTTCAAATCATCCCAATTTCTGCCGAGATACAAATCTATGTCTCATAAGTACACCACAAGAACCAATCCAATTGACGGATGCCGCTTACACTAGTTTCTGTATAAAATTCTCTGTTTTTGGCATTTGGCATTTGCGATCCAGGAAATTAGTGAAACTTATTTACTGTGACATATAAAGATAGAAACTAGCTAGAAATATTATGGTTTTGTGTATATGCATATAATATGCACATAGAAATCCATGGCATAGTGAACGTGATGAACGATGATGATAATGTTGATAAAGGTAAAAATAGGAATGGGTGGTTTAAATATATAACGTAGTTTAGAATGTTTTTAACCTGATATAACTTGATCAAGTTAATCTGATATCCATTAATCTCTATTTCTAAATACAGTGCCAGGGAATAGCTCAAACTATGATATATTGTTGTGCGTGCGGAAGACTAATCCCAAAATTAATGGAGGGATGTCTGGTGAGAGTGAGATACGGACGAGGCATTTTCATTGTCCACGTGCTGCTTTTGCATGTACTTTTTGTCGTGTGAAACTGCAAACTCAAATCATGTATGATCAGTGAGACAATTAACCAATGCCGATCCAAATCCCAATCCCACCTAGCTAACTGCAATGGGCTTTCCCTCCTCAGCAAGACACAGAAGATTTGTTCGAAACGTTCGCTTCATTGTTTCGCAGTTTGGTCCCTTCCTTGCTTTACTCTCGATCGGCTTCTACCTTCTCTTCAAGGTGATTCTCATTTTAGAGGAATTTATCGACAGCAAGAATCTTTATATGCTTCAATTCACTTAGTATGATATATGAATTTTAAGTATGATATAATGAATGTGATGGTACAGGTGGATGTTTACATCTCCAGAAGCAGAGCCGCTGCCCGCTACCAGCATGTGCACTCCCCACCACAAAAGATACAGACTACTACTACTTACAACAAAACTCGCAGTACTTCCAGGTATGCAACTTGCTGGATTTTCGCAACACATTTATTTGACAGTGTACTAAATCATGATGCTGCTGTGAGGCATGCAGTATTATTGTGTGATTTTGTTAGACATAGATGTAAGTCATGTAACTGATTTACTAAAGATAAATGATATCTGTCTGCTGCAGCAGGAGGATTCTAACCAATGGTACTTTTGACCGAAATTTTGAGATAACATGGGGAGATGAAAATGCTAGCATACGCAAGAATGGCGAGCTACTTACTCTTTCCCTTGACAGCGTATCAGGTTCAGGATTTGAATCTAGACATAAATATCTCTTTGGAAAGATCGATATGCAGATTAAGCTTGTTCCTGGAAATTCTGCAGGCACTGTCACTACTTATTATGTAAACTTCTAACCAGGCAGTATTAATTGAGAAAAGGTTCATCGATAGTAAAACATTTTCTAATTACCTGAACAAACTTTCTCTTTCTCTATATTTTTAAAATTTCATGGATATATTTAGAAGTATTTTCTTGCATCTGAGCATATTGACCAATAAAAAATTAAATAATCAACATGTATTCAAGACTAGAAATTTATTAACGGGACTAATTCATTCTTTTTATATTTATATTGTTTTATAACTGGGACTCCTAATTTAGATTGATAAGATAATCTGCTTGTTTTGTGTATAATAGTTGTCATCTGAAGCTAACACCCATGAAGGCGACACGCATGATGAGATAGATTTTGAATTTTTGGGGAATGCAAGTGGTGAACCTTACACTCTTCACACAAATGTGTTCAGTCAAGGGAAAGGCAAGAAAGAGCAGCAGTTTTTTCTATGGTTTGACCCTACTGCTGATTTTCACACCTATACCATTGTTTGGAACCCTCAACGGATTATGTAAGCAAATTCTTAGCAGAAGCAACAGTTCTAAATGTCCAACGTTCATTTTGGGATATATAGACTTATTTACTTAATGATAATGTATGTGTTTCCTTCAAGCTTCATAGTGGATGATACACCCATCAGAGAGTTTAAGAATGCTGAATCAATCGGTGTTCCATTCCCTAAGGACCAACCAATGAAAATATACTCTAGTCTATGGAATGCTGATGAATGGGCGACTCAGGGTGGACGAGTGAAGACTGACTGGACTCTAGCTCCTTTCATAGCTTCTTTCCAGAATTTTAGTGCAGAAGCTTGCATTTGGTCCACTGGTGTTTCTTCTTGTGAAACAGATTCACCTCGTAAAAAATTATGGTTCACACAAAAAATAAACACAGCAGACACAAGGAAAATGAGAAAAGTGCAAAAGTACCATATGATATACGATTACTGCAAGGACAAATGGAGGTTCCCTGAAGGCCCTGCCCCAGAATGCAGATTTTGATACAAATGTGAAGAGGTCTACGATACTTTTGCAAGTACATTAATGTGTATGTAACCACGAACCATGCTCTGTTGCTCTTACCAAATGCTCTGTCAAACTACTTTAGATGGATAGATTAGGATATGACCAATGAAACATGTGCTTCATACCGAGCACACAGCTTATTTGGCCTTTGCCACAGTCATAATCATTGACATAGAACACCAGTAATCAGTTTTAATATTATCCACAACAGCTCCTGTAATATATTTGTCACTTCTTCGTCGTCATTGACCTGTAGGACAACAGCTACCACAAACACTGCGGTCTACCTCTATACTAATCTGTCTTTGTTGGTGATTTAGGAATCAGATTGATCCTATAATGGTAAGTTTTACAGATTTAACTTTTTAGTAGTCGTCTACTCTTTATGTTGATATCCAGATTTACAGATATTGATACTTAAACAAAAGATGGGACTGAAAATCAGGAAGTATATTATTTGCTTAGTTGACCAATTAAAATCGCTGTAACAAATTTGCAAATTAGATTGGAAAAAAAATTACAAGTCAGAGTATAGTTGTCTAATTGTACCTAAGGAATATGATACAATTTGGAGGGTTTCAAATCCCTTGTAACATTGAAATAATTCAACGTCGTGATCCACTTCTCCTGAGTCTTCAAAAGATGAACAGCAACCGTATTTGGCCAGAGCTCATGAGTACACCCCGTCTGAGGCACCGGAAAATTATACATGGACCATTTTGCATTATATCTATTCTTCCCTCGTCTCCCTTCTCTCATCCACTCACCAAATATTTTATCTTCTGGACCTTCCAAATTATTTATTGGTATATCCGAAACTTTAATCCACTCGACTATATCCCATGAAATTAAATATCCCATTCCAGACATATAATTCACAAAAGGATCCATACTTGGACATGGAATAACATAACCATAATACAAATCTTCTCTAGGCAATGGCCTCAAAGATTCCACTAAGCTTTCTAATCTAAAATATGTATCATCGTCGCCTTTCATGACGTAATGATAGGGTGGATAAGGTACTGATGAATCATTGCTGTTAAAAATTTGGGGTAAACTAGAAAAGAACGTGAAAGTTTTACCTTTGTTCATGTTTTCTTTGCAATCGAGGATTATTATATCGTCATATCGCATTATCTCTAGTGCAACTAGGACTTTCTGGTCCTCTTTGGTGAGGTTGCAAAAAACAAATTTTACATCAACTTGTGTACCAGCTGGTCTTGATTGTGTGCCATAGATGAGACGCAGGAAGTGACGGCGATTGTACTGATCAGGAAGTGTTAAGATTCCGAGCAGGATTCGAATATTGTTGGGGGAAGAATCCATTAGCTCTAAAGCATTAGTGGAATTGAGAGGCGGAGAAAGAGTGCATCTGCTGAATCTCAATATATTTTCGAAGCGAAGTTCGTTGATTGAAGCTAAAATGCAAAGGACAATGATGAAGAAGAAAGAGGAGATGATGAATTTTCGGCCGTCTGGCCTCAGAGTCTTGATCATCTTATCAAACATGAATAGTTGAGAGAATTGAAGCTTGATTTGGGAATAGTAATGTTTATACTCGAAAATAATGTGTGCAGTGATTTTAATGGATTCAAAAATGTGATAGTTCCTTGAATATGAAGTTATTGTTGGCAATATCTTGGTATTGAGTTACAATTATAATACAAACTTTTGACTATTTAACCTTAAAGAAAGGTGATAGGAGAGAGTTATGATACAGTAGTTAAAAAGAAAAGACTTGTGTGCCTTTTAATTCAATGCATATACATGTACTATGTTATAAACACGTGCACGCGGCTCTGCAGTTGA
>QRFB01010465.1:0-18573 GCA_008931105.1 Oenanthe javanica
TGGGTCTCAATCCCCCAGTTCCTGAAAAAGGAGTTCTCCCCACCCATAGTGGTCCGGCGGAGATGCAACCTACCCATAGAAGGGATAGAGATTTTGATGCAGGTACTGAAGATCAGGACGCTATCTTGAATATGAGTGAAACACTTAACCTTAGTGATCTTCAATTCCCTTACCCTGATTATTCGAGTGTGAGTGATGAGGGACATGCTAGAATAGAAACAGTGAGGAGTGAGACACCCTCTAACCAAACAAACACCCCACACATTGCAAACACTGCACACAGCCAAAAGATTCTAAATCTGGAGGCCCAAGTAACTAAAATTCACTATTCATTAAGAAAGATCTTGGAGGTGTAGGAGCAGCAGAAAACAGAAATCAAAGAAATCAAAGACTTGGTCAAATAATTGCTGGCTCAGAAAGTTTTTATTTCTAATGAATCAACTTCGACAACTCAGATTACTCCGGTCGGAAGGGAGGATAACCCAACTGAGGGGGAGAGAAGAGAACAAGAAAAAGTAGTTGGAGTTGAAATGATCTTGGAGTATACAGCTCAAGGGGAGACAGATTTCTTTTACAGGCCTGGAACAAGGCAACTTGAAGAAGGAGAAATTCTTGAACCCTATGTGCCAATGGAGATTCCAACAGAGATGGAAATAGAGAAAACTGCAAAAGCTACAGGAATAGATGTTGAGGAGGAGTTTGTAGAAGAACATGCTTTTGATAATGACTGTCTTCTAGTTGGTGTAGATGAAGTTGTTACTCAAGGTATAGATCAAGCTCAAGAATTGATGAAGAGAAAATGGAAGAGAGTACATCACGCAATAGAAAGAAGAAACAGAATTAAGGACATAGAAGCTAAAGTTGGTCCTGATTGGGATGAAGCAAGGAATCTGCTCCAGAAGAAAGAGTTGTCTTTTACTCAGAAGAAAGACAGAGAAGTCCTTGATCTCTTCAAAACCATGAGGGAAAGATTTGAAGATGTTCATGAATTCTATGTTATGTTAACAGAAGAGATTACAAGCGTGTCAGTAAGTGCATCCAAGTACGGGTGGAAAATGTTCATAAATTCTACAACACTGGGGTCAAAGATTTTGTCGACAAAGAGTTTTGAAAAGATGAATATTGTGGAGTTGTATGTGCTGAAGAGGAAAGTCATCTTTGGCGGGCATAAAACAAATGAGATACTGAGAGATATGATTGAAAAGAAGATTATGGAGATCGGTGTTGAAGCATTTGAAAAGCCTCTGGTGGTCAAGTACTATAAAGCAACAACACTTCATAACTTAACTTTGTCAAATGAATGTCCGGATTCAAGCCATGCAATGTTCATGCAGTATATAGAAGGGAAACTCAGAAGCAAGAAGAATAGAACAGAAGAAGATTTAAAGGCTACTGAGTTGATCTACGCATTCAGGCTGAATAGAGCAATTAAAACATCAGGAAGATATCTAATGGAAACGACCAGATATTATCAAAACCCAGTGTATGTAAGAAGAGAGGATGGCACTGAAATACTTGAAGCTATAAGAGATTCTGAATCTTGCATTCAGACAGAGCCAAATGGAACAAAATACTTCCTTTTCAAGAAGAACGGAGTGGATAAAAAGAAAGAGCTATCAAAACTGAGGAGAAACAATTCTGAAATTATCCGAAAAGTCCTTTCAAGGGTAAAGAGATCCACTATCAAGTCAGACAAAAAGGCTTTGAGGATGATTGAAGATGTTCTAGTGGAGAAGCTGGCAGAAGAGTCGATGCATGACACTGACAGAGTTAAAGGCTTTCCAAAAAGGATAACAATGTTCGTGTTTTCAAAAAGACAATCTCAGGCCTTCGAGTCAATCTCCAAGACAAACTCAACTGCTTTTATGACTGAATTTTTGAAGAAGCTAGAAGAACCACCTCGAGTCAATACTCTTGAAGTAGAAGCTAGAGATATAGTGAAGGCAAGGTTGGAGCAGAAGGAAAAAGAGCTGAAAAAGCATTACTCCGAGACAAGATCTAAGCACAAGCAAGACTCAGTACAAAAAAGCAAAAGCTCATAGAATTATCTGTTCAGGCTAGAGGAACAAACTTTTATTGTACACAAGAAATCTGGAAATGTAAAATCTAATCCAGAATGTAATTAATATTATTTACTGTCTTTCTGCACTTTACTTTTTCTTGTAAGTATCAGTTGAGTTATCCTCTCACAGGATTTGCTTGTCAAACTCTAACAACCAAATAGGGGGAGATTGTAAAGCATAATGTAATGTAGTATATAATAGTGATAACGATAACTCAACTAAGAAACAAAGACAGATAAATAATAATAATATGCAACAAAGGAATCCAGAAAGACATGCAAACAGGAATCATACATATATCACTGCAGAGCATTCAAGATGTATAGTTTATTGAATGACAGCGAGAGAAGTTCATTAATATGTTCAGGCCACAGCATCAAATAAGTGTTCATTAGACTTCAGACTAAAGACAATGCAATGATTTAAGTATAGATGTCAAAGGATTTCAGTGATCAGAAGCAATGAATCAGTCCAAAGTAAATCAGCTGAAATATAATAGAAGTCAAGGGAATTCATTCATCTTCAACAAAAAAGATACAGACGGGAGCACCATTAAAAGCTTAACATTTATATCACCCAACTGTATTTCTATTGAAACATTGATTGAACCCATTGAAGCTAATCATTTGATTAGAAGTGTAGCACCTCAGGAATTTAATAATACATTGTTATTTCCCCGAATCTTTGTGTTTCATTAACTTCCATTTTAATATCTAAAGAACACAAACACTTAATCCGTAATATAACGAAAAATCTACCACATCATATTCAACCCCCCCTTCTATGATGATTTTGGAACTAACAATCTTCAAAAGATCCTTGACTTACTTTAATTGCCATCATTCTTTTGAATTAATTGTAATCCAAAAAGAATTACAACTCTTTCAACATGGTCATGGTGTACCTACTCTGCATTTACTTAGCAAATATCACTTGGACAAGTTTTGTTAGTAGACCCACATATAATACAATCATGGTATTCTAGCACTAATATTACATTATATATGTGCCTTGTATTCTAGAGAGATATATGTATTACAACTCTAATATAAAATCATTTTCGAGTAATACACAAGTTAGAATGTCATACCATGTCCTTGACAATTTGCTTCAACCCCTAACTCCATTCATAGAGAGCTTGGGAAGAGAATGATATACAAATTCCAATGTATCTGCAACTTCAAAGTCCAGGAAATGTTATACATCAACTTCAACTTCTAACTCACCATTCAAGAGTGCACTTGTTCACATTCATCTGATAGATATTTATGCTTGAATGCTCAACATGTACTAGGGATATCCTATTGTTTGGTCATCAACTTGTTCAGCCCTAATAGGATCAAGTCTCGTCACTGGTGCTTGTAGTTAGATCTTGAAAGTCCCAAAGATTTTGTTTCCATCATCATCGATATCTTCTACATGATAGTAACCCGTGGCAACCAGTTTGGCTTTGTCCCTCATAACAACTCCAATAATTATCCAGTCTCTAAAAACCCTTACAATACCAAATATCGTCTTGTCTTGTGGTCTTGGGTTTCAGCTTTAGTAGATTATGCCATCGAATTAATCGAGATCATCTTGCATTTACAATCACCCAATCTGGATAAATCAGTGCTTCTTCACTCTTCTTTGGGCCACCAACTGTTAACAATTGTTCTTTCCCGAAGAATAACCATTTACTTTGCATGGCACTTTTAGACTTTACTCCCAAATTCGGATCAGTAAGAACTAGACTTCAGGAATGACTTTGACTTCAAACCTTTTGTCTTGGCAGATATGTTCTTGATGTATTCCTTTGATCTTCATTGTGTTGAGTATGACTAGTAGATCCTTATGTTATTTGTTTCCCCTAATTTGCTGCTAGGATGTGTTGAAGATATGTTGGGTCCTGAAGTATCATAGAAGGGGGGTTGAATACGATACTCACAATAATTTAAATTCTTTTCAGAATTTGCGGATAAATAAATTATTGCTTCAGAGTGGATTTGGCCATTTGTAGTATTTAGGTGAGTTGCCTACTAATTTTTTGTGTGACCTGATAAATCAATTAGGTTCAAAAAAATTAGCAAGTAAAATAAACAAGACAAGATTCGGGGAATATATCTTTTATATATATACCCAGAGGTTGTTACAACTAGTTAAAAATATAACTGGTTTTTAAAGAACAAATTAGTTCTTTGCTATTAACACAAAAATATAAGGCTCAGTTCCTATACAAATATATCTAAATTAGTACAAGGAAAAACTGAGTCTGTATGGAGTGATATCTAGGAGCCCTGAGTATTTTTTGTTAAAGAACCGGGTCCTAATATCTGACCGGAAGCAATGTATGGATGTGTATAATTTTAGTCACTTGCTCCGGCATGGCTGCTCTCTAGATTTTATTTGTGTTGAAGAAGACGACTTTTGAAAATGAGTGGCTTGATTGGCTGGGAGTTAAGTAGAGCTTGGAATGTTAGGAATTTATTCATTTGATGATGTACAAAATGCTAGAAGATGACTTAGCATAGTTTATTTGTAATAAGTCTTTCTAGTCTCTGAAATTTTATAATCAGAGTCTAGTTAGTCAACATTCCTGTACTTAGAAGATTTTCTGTAGAAAGTGAAACCAGAGTCTAGATGAAGATCAGAGTCTGGGATGTGATCGGAGCCTATAGACTATCGGAGTCTACAATCTGTCAAAGTCTACAAATGATCAGAGTCTATAATCCATCAGAGACTATAATCTGGCAGAATCTAGGGATTTAAGAGTCTATGAAGTCAAAGATGAATTTGGAAGATGAACACAGATAAGGGAAGTCTTCGAAGATAAAGCCAAAGATATTGCACATATGCTATGGGAAGGAATAAGAATTGCAGAAGGAAACTGTCAGCTAATAATTAGGAATTATATTCCTATTATAATTTGCTTTCTATTATTAGTTGATAGATAGCTCTCTATATAAAGACTCTATGTAACCTAATTTAAATGTGGAATTTTTGAGAGAGCATAGAGATATAGAGAGTTGCTGTGAAATACACAGAGAAGCTGCTAGGGTGGGTTTGTGTACACCTTAGGAGAGTTTCTTTTTATACAACAATAAAACAAACAGTTGTTATTCATATCTTTGTGTTTCATCTTTGTTCTTAATTCAAATTTTTATTACTTATTGAGTTGATTTTAATCAAGCAGAAAAAGCACACAAGTATTCAATCCCCCCTTCTACTTGTGTAACTGGGAAAGCAATTGGTATCAGAGCCTAACGTTTAAAATCGATCAAAGATGTCTGGAAACAAAGATGGCAATTCTAAAATTCCTATGCTTAAGAGAAACGAATACCCCCTTTGGAAAGTCAAGATGTTGCACCATTTGAAAGCTATAGACCCTGACTATCTTGACAGGATTAGTGAAGGACCCTTTATGCCCTTAAAGATTGTGCCTCAAATCAATGAGGAAGGCAAAATAACTGAAGAACACCTCATTGAGAAACCAAAGGCTGAATGGACAAAAGAGGACAAGGAAAATGTCCTTAAGGAGGCAAAAGTAAAAAACATTATCTTTAACAGTTTGGATTCTGTTCTTACAAACTGTCATATCATGCAAAACTGCCAAGGAAATGTGGAAAAAACTTGAAGTGCACTGTCAAGGGACTAAAGATGTCAAGAAGAATGCAAGGTCTCTCTTAATTCAGGAGTATGAGTACTTTGAAGCAAAACCTGGAGAATCTATTACTGAGTTGTATGATAGGTTCACAAAACTTCTAAATGAGATGTCCATGCTTAGTAAGGTTTATGNAAATGAGATGGCCATGCTTAGTAAGGTTTATGATTCTGAAGATACAAATACCAAGTTTCTGAGAGCACATCCTGAAGAGTGGGACAACAAAACTACAACCATAAGAGAAGTTAGAGATTTGGATGAATTAACTCTAGAAGAATTGTATGGAAAACTAAAGACTTATGATATAGAGATGCAATAGAGGAAGAATAAGAAATCTATGAAGACAAAATCTGTGGTACTCTTAATGGAGTCTGATAAAGAACAATAGGGAGAAGCCAAAGAAGCAAGAATCAAGGATTCAAGGAGAAAGGGTAAAGCTTTTGAGGAGTCAGAGTCTACTAACACAGACTCTGATCCTGATGAAGAGATTGACCTAAGTCAAATGATGGCTATGTTTGCAAAATATTTCAAGATAATGAAATTTAACAAAAGAACTGACAAATTTAGAAAGAGGCCATCATTCAAGAAGAATGATGAAAAGGTTGAGAAGAGCAAAAGCACAATAATTAAACTTGACAAAGCAAAAGTCAAGTGTTTCAACTATGGAATACTGAGACACTTTGCTAGTGAATGCAGAAAGCAAAAGAGTCAAGGAAAAGGGAAAGCACTTCTATCAACTAGAAAGGATTGGGCAGATTCAAGCTCAGAGGATGAAATTGATTATGAAAATCTAGCACTGATGGCATCCTCCTCAAGAAAATCACANCCTTCATCTCCTAAAACTCAGGTATCAATCTTCACTTATGAATCATTACTAAATTTAGATTCTAATGATTTACTAATAGTTAAAAGAGAGATTAATAATGTACTGGAAAATTATAGGTCTCTCACCAGTGAAAGTGAAAGGTTAAGAGAAGAAAATTTAACCTTGACATATAGGAATAATCATCTAGAGTCTGAGTTAAAGTCAATGGAACAATACAAAAAGGATTCTGAAAGACATAGTCACAATTACACTGAAGTCTTGAAAGCCTATGACTATGTTAGGAAAGAACTAGAGGAAGAAAGACTTAAGTTTAAAGTTTGGACAGACTCTGGTAGAAAAGTTCAAGAAATTCTCAACAATCAAAATATATGTCAAACTGATGGTCAAGGCTATGACATGAGTCAAGAAAAAAACCTATTATTGAGAATGATAAAAATGAAGCTAGTCAAATTAGTAAGACAAATGATAAAAGTACCTTTGTTCCTGTTAAGTTCGTGACCCCTAAAGAAAAGACTGAAACCACAAACTCATCTGTCAATAGTCCCCCTGTTTTTGATAAAAAGACAGATGAAACAGGAATAAATAAGCCTAAGAAAAACATAAATATAGGGTACTTGTCTAAGTCTAAGCTAAAAGAGAAACTAGAAAAATTATCAGAGTCTATCAAGACTAGGAGGAACAGGAATGGTAAAGAAGGCATTAACAAGGCCAACAATTATCAAAAAGATCTTAATTCTCCTAGAAAGAAGTGTTACAGATGTGGAAACTACAACCATTTAGCTCTAGACTGTAAAACAAAAATTGAGAAGAAATCAGAGTCTAGCCCTTCACAGACTCTGAAAAGTCAATACATTCCACAGAAGCCCTGTTATCATTGTGGTAGCATATTTCATTTTATTTATATCTGTAGAGACTATAATTATTTGTCTTACAACTTTTATGAGCTAAAATCTTCAATTGATAAAAGCTGGTATGATACTATTAAGACTCCACCAGACTCTAAAGCAGAAAAGGAGACATGTAAAACAACAGTCAAGAGCTCTAAACCTGTTTCACCCAAAGTTAGTAAGAAAAGATCCAAAATAGTTTGGACCCCCAAAATATGTAACTAGTTGTTTTATGTATGCAGGGAACTAGGGAGAAGAAAATATCCTTAATCCTGGACAGTGGATGCTCAGGACACATGACTGGAAAGAAATCCCTACTTACAGATTTTGTGGAGATGGCTGACCCAGAAGTATCCTTTGGAGATGGCAACAAATGACAAATACTGGGATATGGCAAGATTGTACTTGGAAATATCATCATTGAAGAAGTAGCTCTAGTTGATGGCTTGAAACACAATTTAATCAATATAAGTCAACTTGGAGACAAGGGTTACCATACTGGCTTTGACAACAAACAGTGTCTTGTGACTAACCAAGAAATAGGCATTGTGGTTTTCAAAGGGCATAGACATGGTAACATTTATGAAGCCAGCTTAGAGGATTGCATTCACAATAAAGTCACATGTCTATATAGCAAAGCCTCAATTGAAGAAAGCCGGAAGTGGCACAAGAAATTGTCTCACATCAACTTTAAAACCCTCAACAAATTGGTTAAACAGAATCTTGTGAGAGGATTACCACAGGTTGATTTTGTGCAAGATGGACTTTGTGAATCATGTCAACTTGGAAAGAAAAATAAACCATCCTTCAAGAGCAAGACAATAAACACAATTTTTGAACCCTTTTATTTATTACATCTTGATTTATTTGGTCTAGTAAATTTAATGTCAGTTAACAAAAAGAAATATGCTCTTGTCATTGTAGATGATTTTACAAGATACACATGGGTTTTCTTTCTATATTCAAAGGATGAAGCTTCACAATACATAGTAGACCATATCACTTTTGTAGAAACAAATTCAAAGAAAACAATTAGAGTTCTAAGGAGTGACAATGGTACTGAATTCAAGAATGCAACCATGGAGGAATATTGTGCATCAAAGGGAATTACTCAGCAATTTTCTGCACCAGGAACACCCCAACAAAATGGAGTTGTGGAGAGAAAGAATAGAACACTCATTGAAGCTTCCAGAACAATGTTGGCAGAGTCTAAATTACCAGTATATTTTTGGGCTGAGTCAGTAAGTACAACATGTTTCACTCAAAATTGTACATTAATTAATATGCATGGAGTAACTCCATATGAGATGGTAAAGAATAAGAAGCCAAGTGTGAAGCATTTTCACATATTTGGGTGCAAGTGTTTTGTGCTTAAAAGTACATCCAGAAAATTTAAGCAAATTTGAGACCAAGGCTGATGAAGCTATTTTTCTTGGATATGCATCAAACACAAAGGAATTTAGAGTATTCAATCTCAGAACCAGAATTGTTATGGAATCTATTCATGTTACATTTGATGACAAAAAGATTACAGGATTGCAGGATAAATCAGAGTCTATAACATTAGAATTTGAAAATATGAAAAATTCTGAAATTGATGAAGATAGTGAGGATGAAGAGACTCAATTGACTCCTAATACAATACAGAATTATGCACACTCTGAGGGGGAGCCAGAAAATTCAACTCCAAACAATTCAGAGTCGACCCAGACAGAGTCTAGACAAACAGAGTCAAATTTCTCAGAGTCAAACTCTACAGGGTCTGGATCGAGAAATTCTGAATTATTCTCAGAGACAAACAATTTAGGGGGAGCTTCTTCATTTGAGTTTCACACAGGGAATGCCAATGATTTAGGGGGGGCTTCAAGTTCAAGAATCAATTTTCCACCAGCTAGAAAATGGACAATGGATCACACTCCTGATTTGATAATTGGGGATCCTGAGTGTGGTGTACAAACTAGAGCAGCCACTCAAAATGAATGTCTTTTTAGTTGTTTTCTCTCAGAGAATGAACCTAAGAAAATTGAGGAAGCATTACAAGACCCTGATTGGATCATTGTAATGCAAGGAGAATTGAATGAATTTGAGAGAAATAAAATGTGGAAACTTGTACCAAGACCAAAAGATAGATCAACTATTGAAGCCAAATGGGTATTCAGAAACAAGCTTGATAAAAATGGGATTGTAATTAGAAACAAAGCAAGGCTAGTTACAAAATGGTAATCTCAGGAGGAAGGAATTGAATATGATGAAACTTTTGCACTAGTAACAAGATTGGAAGCTATCAGAATGTTTCTTGCATTTGCAGCTCATTCAAAATTCAAGGTGTATCAAATGGATGTGAAAAGTGTCTTCTTGAATGGGAAATTGGAAGAAGAAGTCTAAGTGGAGCAGCCACCAGGATTTGTTGATTCAAAGTTTTCTGATCATGTATACAGGTTAGACAAGTCACTATATAGATGGAACCAAGCACCTAGAGCATGGTATGAAACTCTATCAAAATTTCTTCTTGAAAATGAATTCACAAGAGGTACCATTGACAAAACTCTTTTCATTAGAAAACATAAAGGTGATATTTTGCTTGTTCAGATTTATGTTGATGATATTATTTTTGGTTCTACTTATGAAAATCTCTGTGAAAAGTTTAGCAAATTAATGCAGTCAAAATATGAAATGAGCATGATGGGAGAATTAAACTTCTTTTTGGGACATCAAGTCAAACAGAATGATAATGGAATTTTCATCAATCAATCAAAGTATGTGAAAGACCTGTTGAAGAAGTTTGATATGCAAGACTGTGCAACTGCCAAAACTCTCATGTCAACAACCACTAAGTTAGACTCTGACCCAAAGGGTAAGAAAGTTAACAACACTTCCTATAGAGGTATGATTGGCTCATTGCTATATTGACGATTTGAGGTGTGGTCCATTTTTGGTTATACATATAATTTCACAAATAAACTGCCCAAGACTCTGCAAGTAGACCAGATATAATGTTTGCAACATGCCTGTATGTTAGATTTCAAGCTGACCCAAGAGAATCATATTTATTAGCTGTAAAGAGAATTTTCAGATATCTTAAGGTGTTTGAGATTACGAAGCCTTATGAATAGTAATTGTGATAACTCAATACTAGAACAGGACAAGTAAATAATACTACGCCTACACAGAAATCAGGAAGAAATGAAGACAAGGCAGATACAGTGAATCAAGACATTAGAAGAAGTTTTGAAGTCTACTACAGGTCATTGAAAGAAGTACATTAATATGTTCATGCCTCAGTGAAGAATAAAGTGTAAAGACTTTCAGGGTTTCAGAAGTGTTGAAGATTCAGTATAGCAGTGCCACTAAAAGATTTCAGTGTAGTAGCATTGATTGAAGACAGACAGTGTTCGAAGCATAGGAATCCAGAAGGGTGAAGACAAAGGTTAAAGAAGACAGCTGTTGAAGTATTCAAGATTGTAGTAATAAAGACGTTGTCGAAGTACCAGAAAAGATTCCAGTGAAATTACAGTGTCTATCAACAGTCAGTGTTTGAAGCAATGTAACAGTCCAAGGTTAATCAGCTGAAACAGAAAAGAAATCAAGGGAATTTAATTCAGTGTTAGTCGTTTGTGAACCAGACCAGTGCACTAAGCGTCAGCACAACAAGAAGAGAATTACCTTGATTAATCAGAAGAAAATCAGTTGATCAAGCCAAGCCAGAAGAGTGAAAACCAAGTGGTAAATACTTCAAGCATCTCAAGAATATGTTAAGGCAAGTATTACTACATATGGTGGCATTAATACTCTTGAAGCAATGAAGAAGCGCAACATAAGTTTTCCCAGGCACAACAAAAGAACATGGCATGTTTGTGGCGCCTATACAGTGTGTATAGAGTGTAGGCGCAACAAACAAGCCTAAGGCGCAAGGAAAGATTCTAAGTAGCAAGTGGCGCCATCACAGTGAAGCAAGAGTAGAGGCGCAACTAGCTTTGACAGAGGCGCAACAAAGCTGTTCAAGAGAAGAACAAAGGCAGCTAATGTTCAAAGGCATTAGTGGCGCCTATACAGTGTATATAGTGTATAGGCGCAACTAACAAAGCTATACAGGTGCAAGGAAGGTTTGCAATATAAACTAAGTGATTTGTGGCGCCTACACTGTGAACTCAGTGTGCAGGCGCAACAAAACACCATGTGCAACAAAATCTAAGGCAACTTCCTAGTGTTGAACATTAAGTGGCGCTTCCCCTCTGTCACCACAGTAGAGGCGCAATAAAGGGATATTGGCGCAACAAAGCAACTAGTGGCGCCTACACACTGCAGTCACTCTTAAGGCGCAACAAAGGACTCGAGCAATTGTGAAGCAAATCAATTTAATTGATTTGAAAAGTCTACACAATAATAATAGTGGTGAATTGTGGAGACACACAGCCAACCAGAGAGAGACAGTGAGATATTTAGAAGCCGGAGAAGAAGATGTCACAGTGCCATATCTTTACCTTCTTCACTGGGTTTTACAATCTAGCCAGTTAATCATGTCACAAATATTTAGGGCTATTGTAAAACACTCACTGTCAGCTTAATTCCAGTTAGTACAAAACACAGTCATATATTGTATAGGGATTAAGCTTTATCTCTTTGTAGAAGCAAAGAACGAATCAGTTCTTTAGTAGCCAGTTATTAATTTAACTGGGTGTAGCAAAACCTCAGGGATTAATACGAAAGTACTATTCCCCGAAACCTGTCTCGCATTTAATTACTTGCTAATTTTCTAGATCATTATTGTCAAATCATAAACTCAGAAAATTAGTAAGTCTGCCTCCTAAACACCTAAACACTCCTGAACACGAACCCACTGACCGAACTCTAAATCATATATCCGCAAAAGATTCGAAAGAATTTTTTGATTTAGTGAGTATCGTATTCAACCCCCCTTCTACGATACTTNTCCGCAAAAGATTCGAAAGAATTTTTTGATTTAATGAGTATCTTATTCAACCCCCCTTCTACGATACTTCGGGACCTAACAATTGGTATCAGAGCAGACTGATTGAAGTTACAAATCAAGATCCGTATCTCAGTGAAGCTCGCCGTGCCGAAGCTGTGTTGACTCGAATGGAGGCCGTGTTAAATAAATTTAATTTTAAAACTTTTTAAATAAAATTTATTTTATAAACTTTTATAAAATTTATTTTGTAAACTTTTATTAGTTTATGTTATAAATTTTAATTAGTTTATTTTATAAATTTTAGATAAAATTTATTTTATAAACTTTTATAAAATTTGTTTAACAAACTTTTATTAGTTGATATTATAAATTTTAATTAGTTCACTTTATAAATTTTAAAATAGAATTTATTTGATAAACTTTCATAAAATTTATTTTATAAACTTTTATTAGTTTATGATATAAATTTTAATTAGTTTATCTCATAAATTTTAAATAAAATTTATTTTGTAAACTCTTATAAAATTTATCTTATAAACTTTTATTAGTTTGGTTTATAAATTTTAATTAGTTTATCTCATGAATTTTAAATAAAATTTATTTTGTAAACTCTTATAAAATTTATCTTATAAACTTTTATTAGTTTGGTTTATAAATTTTAATTAGTTTATTTCATAAATTTTAGATAAAATTTATTTTGTGAACTCTTATGAAATTTATTTTATAAACTTTTAATAAGTTTGTGTTATAAATTTTAATTAGTTTATTTTATAAATTTTAACTATTAAAGTTTATCATTTAAATTTATTAAACACTATTTGGCTCATCTTTCAAAGGAAGCAGCAAGACGCGGTTATTAATTTGAAGGTGCTCAAGGAGTTAGTAGATGAAGATTTTTTCGGGCATTGAAGACTACTAAAATTGACTGAAGATTATCAGATGAGGTTAATTCTGGAACAGGTTGAAGAAATTGTGGTATTAATTTCCTCAGAAGTTTACTCCATAGGATCCCACAAATATTTTGGATGCTGCAAAAGAAGAAATTAATTTGGGTATAGTTTTGGTTAATTTGAGTTGTATTTTTGGATGAAAAATCTTATGGTTTGAAGTAGTGAAGGAGAACAAACTGGACTACCTGGAATCTCAGTACAAGCCTTAAAGATTATTCTACAGGGAGATTATAGGGAGTTCGTGCTAACANGCAAAAGAAGAAATTAATTTGGGTATAGTTTTGATTAATTTGAGTTGTATTTTTGGATGAAAAATCTTATGGTTTGAAGTAGTGAAGGAGAACAAACTGGACTACCTGGAATCTCAGTACAAGCCTTAAAGATTATTCTACAGGGAGATTATAGGGAGTTCGTGCTAACACTGCAGATCATTTGGAACACAGGATTACAGTCAACAGAGATTTAAGGATACAACTACATTGTCTATAAAAGACTTGTATGTGCTGAAGGCCTATGAACTGTTGTTAGCATATCCACTGTATTTGTGACCCATGAACCAAATTTGATTGAAGTCAAGGTTGAGAACCTCTGAACAGAAACAAAATGATCCAAGAAGCTGAATTGAAGATGTTGTAGCTCGAGGTAGTGGTCAAGGTGTTGCATGTGAATTTGACACTTTGGAATAACTTGAGAACTGGACTGCAAGTCAAGCCTGCAGGGCAACAGGAAGTTCAGTGACATCAGATTCAGACGGAATCCAAATTATAAATCTAAGGTCATTACCTATAGATTCCGTAAAGGGGATTTTCAAGACCAGTTCAAGAGGCGGTTGCAAAACAGGGATGGTTGATTATAGAAGACAAGATCAGGGGTTTTGCTACAGAGTTTGAAGAAGCCTGTACAAGCAAAAGATGACAGACACTATGTTGAGTTAAAGCAAGAATCTCAGGCATTAGTGAGGATGCAGCAAGGGAAAGCATTTGTTGATGAAGTTAAATGCAAGGATGATTCTATCAGTGACAGTGATGAACCAAATGGATATCTGGCATCAATGACCAACACTGGAGATGAATCACTATGCACTTCACAGGTACACATTCAAACTAGTATATCTTTATCTAATTCAGAACTGTATAATGATTAGGTATTGAAATGTATTATATTCATGTCAGCATGTTAGCATCTTAGAACTTAAATGCTTAATTGATTGCTAAGAATAAGATTTCATGCTTAGTTATATGAGTTTAGTNTGATTGCTAAGAATAAGATTGCATGCTAGGATTCATGAGTTTAATTAAGTACATTTCATACTTGATTTTATATGCAGTAAAATGAATATCTAGAATTCGATAGGGTGTTCTAGACGGTTAGGTGTGTCCCTAAAATATTTGCTGGAACTTGAGTTAAATCTTCTGTGATTTAATACATCTGCTAATGTTGTGAAAATTATTAAATAGACAAACAGGTCATAGATCAGATATTTTATATTTGTTTCTATTGTGATAAATGACTTGTTAAGTGTATGTGGAATTTGATATTGCTCATAATGTTTTATTCAAATATTCTGCATATTCTTAAATTGTTTATGTGCTTATTTTCACATGATTTGCTTGCACTCACATAGTTGCACTTAAATGTCATATTAGATCATGTATTGCTTNTATTATATCATGTATTACTTGTTAAGGATAAGATGGTGGAATTATCTAAGTTGTCAGTAACAATTGTAGATTCAAAGATTAATCTAAAACTGACTTAGGTATAGAGATAGTTAAAATATTTAGACAACAACAGAAATGGATTAGAAAGAATTAGTAGTTAATTTGTTAGTTCTTCTATCCATTTGCTTTTATGCATATTGAAGCTGTTGTTACCACTGATAATATCTCTAACCCATCTGGACTCAATTGAAGTTGAGTACCAAGAAGCTTAATCATTTGTGATTGCAGAGTATGTAACGAAAGGCAAAAGTTATGTGACTTCGTGACATTTATTGTTCGAGGCATATGATTAAGATTAAAGCTCTAATATCACAGTGGTTTGAGAAAACCTACCCAACGGTAACCTTTAGAGATGACAGCAAAGGATGTACAAGGGATATGGCTATCATGATTTAAGAACTGTCATCAGTGGAAGCATCTTTCTTGTGGAAGGAATTAAACACTATCTACAGGGTAGTAGGGAATTCTTTATCAAAGGTTTTCTGGAAAAGCATTGAAAAGGAAAAGTGCTTGATCTCAAACAAGAAGGTTGGAAGCTCACTCAACTGAGAGTGAGGAAGTTTGTTCGTAGCTGACATGGAACTAGGATGCAAAGGTGAAGTGAAATTTTCAGTAAAGCTTCTTCAGTGAAGAGTTAGCTATGGCAAAAGAATCTCTCACACTTGGTGAACAAGACAATGGATTCTTTGATAAAGAAGAAATTGGTGAGAGGACTGCTTCATTTGGAATTCTATCCAGAAGGACATTTTGAAGTATGTCACATAGGGAAGTCAATGAAAACATCACACTGAAGCAAATTATGTCATGGAAGAAATATGCTTAGTGGTGGTTGATGACAACCCTAGTTACAAGTTGGTGATGTTCGTGCATTCAACAGACAAAATGTCACAGATGGTGATTGATCACATCAGGTAGATCAAGTTGGAAGCAAAGTAAGCTGTGAGAACTTTGAAGTCAGATAATGGAACTGAATTTCGCGAATGAAGTTCTAAATGAATTCTGCACTGAAAAAGGTACTTTGAAGCTGAAGCAATTAACACAGCATGCTGCTTTAATCAACAAGATCGTGAAAAGACATCATATGAGTTAATGGCCAACCAGAAGCAAACACTGAAGCTCTTTCGTGTGTTTGGAGGAAATTGATATTTACTGAAGATTTATATGAGTATCTTGACAAGAAGTTAAGACTCAAGGAACAATTTTCCTCGGCTACTCATTGATGATGTAAAACCAGAAGGTGATTAAAAGTCTGAATGTGTCGACCTACTACACCAAGCTCCCAAGCATTCAAATGAAAGACTATTCTGAATCTTTGAAGTTTGACATCCCGTCAGAGTCAAATTCAGATACTGATGATGAAACTGAGGTTGCAGAAGGAATCAATGATAATGATGATGATTCAGATCCTATTAGTGGAAATGGTAGTGAAACTACACAACTCGTGAACTTTAACAGAATCCACTATAACAGGTGAATGATCTTCAACACATCCTTGCAGCAACTCAGGGGGAGAAAAATAAAAGAAGGATCTACTAGTCGTACTCAACACAATAAAGATCAAAGGAATACATCAAGAACATATCTGCCGAGACAAAGGGTTTGAAGTCAAAGTCATTCATGGAATCTAGTTCTTAGTGATCCGGATTATTGAGTAAAGGCTAGAAGTGCTAATCAAAATGAACATATATTTTTCGGGACCCAACAATCAACATTTGGTATCCCAAGGAATAGTGAAGATGCACTGATTGATCCAGATTGGGTGATTGCAAATGCAAGATGATCTCAATCAGTTCGAAGGCAGAATCTACTGAAGCTGGAACCCAGACCACTAAAGTCGAAGCTGAAATTGGTACAGTAAGGGTTCACAGAAACTGGATAATAATTGGCATTGTTATGAGGGACAAAGCCAAACTGGTTGCTACAGGTTAATATCAAGTAGAAGGTATCGACGATGATGGAAACAGAATCTTCGGGACTTTCAAGATCTAACAGCAAGCAACAGAGACGAGACTTGATCCTCTTAGGACCTAACAATTGGGCCTAACAAGATGAGGACCTAACAGAGTTAAGGATTCAAGCAAAACGTCAAGGACATGGTATGACACTCTAACTGCTAATTACTTAAAAATGATTTTGGTAGAGTCGTTATACACATATATCTTTCTAGAATACAAGGCACACACAATATAATATATGTGCAAGTATACCATGATTATATTATATGTGGGTCTACTAATGAAAACTTGGCAAGAGATATTTGCTAAGTAAATGCAGAGTAGGTACAACATGAGCATGTTGGAAGAGTTGCAATTCTTTTTGGATTACAAGTAATTCGAAAGAATGATGGCAATTAAAGTAAGTCAAGGATCTTTTGAAGATGCGCAATTTGGAAGATTCTAGACCTGCCAAGACTTCTTGCCAACAAACCACTAAGCTTGATCAGGGCAAATCAGGTATATGAACTGAAGTGACAAGCTATAGAGGTAATCAGCTCATTACTTATTCAAGTGCATAAAGACCATATATTTTATTCTCGATATGCCTATGTGCAAGTTTCCAAGTGGATACTAGAGAATCTTATCTTATAGCTAAGTTATGAATTGTTAGATATCTTAGAGGATCACCAATTCTTGAAATCTGGGACCCTAAAGATACTAGGTTTAACCTAATTGGCTATATAGATATAGATAATGCAGATTGTAAGAAAGACAGGGAAGTCATTCCTAGAAGCTGTCATTATTTCCAGTAACTTTGTTGATCTCTCCACACCACTGAAGGAACAAACGCAAGGACATCATGTATCATTTCTTTCGAGAATAGTCCTTAGTAGAATAAATTGCAGATATTTGTTAAACAACTTGATGAATTCATTTTGTCTAAGTTGGTTATTGAATTTGGGATGTTATGTATATGCATATTTGTTGGAAATCCCATCTGCAAGGAATTCTCGAATGAGTTCACAAGTATTAAATTTTCATATTTAAAGGACTTGTGAATTTATTTTAAATCCAGTACCTCATGCTTATTGCTACTAGTTTAATTATCATTCTTACAATGCAATATGCATATGTGGTAGTTAGATTTTTAGCATAAGTAAGAAGCATAATTATTTGCATGTTAAATATTTGATGAATATTAGTCAAGATGTCTTCCTTAATTGCTCTGATATTTTACTATGATATTTTTAAATATTTTATTATAAATAATTGTGATACTTTTAGTATTAGTGATATTATTTAGAATTTCTGTTCTAAGTAAACAATGCATATTTCGAAAAATCACTAATATTGAAAGCTGAAATATTTTCTAAGTTATGTGTATAAAATTCTTAATATTTTATATACTTGGAAATATTTCTAAATTTGATTTTAATTGCGAGGAGTTGTAATTAGGATCACAAGTATTAAATGTCAATATTTAAAGGACTTGTGAATTTCTATTCAACTATTTTCTCGAGCTTACATATATCAATAATAATTGTTATGAGTATAATTATAATATGCTAGAGTGACAATTATTAGATATAGTGTAGGAAGTTAGATGCTAATATTCAATC